>NW_004624774.1:1820522-1878262 GCF_000247695.1 Heterocephalus glaber
TGTACACCTAAAATGTACCAATAAAAGGATATACAAAAAAAAAAAAAAAAGAAGAAGAAGCAAATCTAGTGAAGTATGGGCAGACAAAGCAAAAAAGCCCTAGCACCCACCACTGTCACAGGAGCCAGCTGGCCTTTGGCATCTAGGATCCAGCAGTGGCTGCCCTTGGCCACAACATCTCCTCCCTTCAGGACAAGGAATGGCCAGTGACAAGAGCGTTGCATGGGGACAGAGAAGGAAAGAGAAGGACTTGGGGGAGGGCCAGGGATACTGAAGATGAAGCCAGGGCCTTGGCACTAAGCTATGTCCTCAGCCCGATTTTTATTTTTTATTTTGAAACAAGGTCTCTCTGAGTTGCTAAATTGCCCGGGCTGAGCTTGACCTTTTTGTTTTTGTACCGGAGATTGAACTCATGACCTTGCGCTTGCAAGGCAGGCGCCGGAACCACTGAGCTAAATCCCCAGCTGAGCTTGAACTTCTGATCCTCCTGCCTCCAGGTGCTTTGGTTTCCTCTTGGCCATAACTTATTAACTGAAACCAAGTTCATTTTCCTTATCCTCTTGGACTGGAGGTAAACTTCTGATGGAAGCTTGCAGGGATAGTTCCGTGGGGGCATTCCAAGGTCAGAAAACACTGGCAAGCAGTGTTTGCATCAGCGAATCCCTCTGCATCATGCAAGCACTTGACCTGCCCCTGACTGCCAATACAAAACAGATGTCTGATGTAGGAATCGGGAACACACAGGACTCTGTAACTGGTAGGATGTCTCCATGATTCGAGAAAAGGCCAAGATAGGTGGCACTGTTAGGCCAAGAACTGACAACAGCAGCAACAGAACAGACCTCACTGTGTTGGCTGAGCCCGGCGGCCTCCAGAGGAGATGCTGGGGAGGCCAGCGAAGGCGACTATGTTCCTGCCTGGGAGACTCGGAGGTTTGTGTGCTGCGCTGTGGGGCTTTGAACTGTCTTTGGCTGGATTGTGAGAAGAAGTGGGATCTTCCAGGCCAGTGAAGGGGAACTGGGATCAGGACAAAGGTCCCACCTGGAGCTCGGTCTTAGAAACTGCTCTTCTGCTTTTGTCTACATAATATTACTAAATGTCATGCACATCATAGCTTATGTTACAAATCTATCCTAATAAATAGAAGGTTGCCTGATTAGGTTAGTCATGCTGAACAACTTTCAGGCAAGGTTTACCAGCTAGGTATAGTAATAGATAAGGAATAATCAAGCATTTCTTAACTGATCAGCCAGGCCCCTATAATCAGTGTACCCAGAAAGCCTGCCTGCCTTCATTTTGAACAAACAGCACAGTAACAGACTTTAAGATTCAGATATTGCCCATGGAGCAGTGATAGCTAAAAGATTCAGATTCCAACTCCTTAATACACATTTAGTGTAGAAAACAACTTACTCCTCAGCTGAGCTTTTTTCTTCTTCCGACTCTTACTTTTTCATATCTCTGCCAACAGACTCAATTACACGGGAGCAGAGCTACATTGGCATCCCAGCTCCCCAATTTGCTAACCACAGGATCTTAGCCAAGTAAACCACTTAATATCTTTGTGCCTCAGTCCGTTCATCTGTGAACTAACAGCCTTATGATGAGGATGAGATGGAATAATGCATGTCAGCTCGTGTGGCCCAAGGATTGAGGGTTTGGCTATTCCTGTTATCCCACTGGCTTGTTCCCATCATCTTTTTCAACTATCGTGCACAGAGCATTTTTCTGATTTAGCTGGGCTCTGTAATCACAACAGGTAATGAGAATTGTGTAGTTCCAGAATGGCCCCAGGAGCATTTAAAGACAACACAGGAAAGGCTTAAAACATAGTCCCCACTTACCGGCTGGCACATCACTGGTTTCCTTGCAGAGGTGTCAGTGCCCACAGTGGAGTAGTAAACTTCACTCACCAAGGTGTCCCCAGGAGCCTGGCTGTGCCCCAGCGCCTGCCTGCCTCACCCAGATGGTGTTCTCTGTAGCTGTTCCTTTGGGTTCCTCTGATTCAGTGTCTTAGGTCATTCTGACACAGACTTCTCCTCACCACTGTCCCAGCTTCTACCTGCTGTCTTCCACATTTGTCATCCTCTTGACTGTCCAGCATCTGAAACCCCACCCCCGTATTTGAGAGTCACCACTCCACCTCACTCCCCAGGACACACACACACACACACACACACACACACACACACCATCTTGGTCTGGCAGGACCATTCCTGGTGTGTGACTTAGGCCACCATGCCTTGCCAGTGACTCATTGAGCAACCCCAGGTTCTCCAAATTCTCTTTCTGGAATCAGTTTTGGTTGCTTACAGTGAAGAAAAAGCTTGCCAGCTCCTCTTTGTCCTTCCTGCCTACTGTGGCTGTTGGTTCCACTCCCTGAGCTCCTGTCTTGCATCATTTATCTATTGGTTATGACATTTTATCATACGTGCCTGCTTATTTCCCCTGGACTATTCTCTTCCTGAGAACAGGAATGAAAACTGTGTAGCCCTTGGTGGTAACTGTATCACAGAGCAGAGTTCCTGACACATAGTAGACTGTTGAGAAATGCCAGATGAATAAACAAGTCGCAAAACCTTAGCATACCCAAGCGGATTGGAAGTAAGACAGTAGTTTCATGTGGAAAGCCAGCTAACTTGCCAGTTGTTTGATATCCTGGCACCACTCCTAGTCTGATCCCAGGGGAAACCAAATTTCCTTTAGGCTTCGGCAAGGAAGAAGGTCTTCCAGCAGTATCCTGAGTGGGAGGGTGGGCTGTTGGCCACATCTTGAAGAGGGTGAGTAATCCCCCAGGCAGTACTTAGCTTCAAATCCTGGCTTAGAATGCAGTCATCTCCCGAAGCTCCCAGCTTAAAATGGAAAGTGGCATTACTCATGGTGAAGGGCAGACAATAAAAAAACATTTAGGTGGGGCCCAACAATGGGGTGAGTATTCCCTGCTGACGGATGAACACATCTCTGCTCTGAGCACTCATAGCCCAGGCAGACAGCTCAGTCATAGCAGGGATTTTGAGCTACACCTCCAGATTAGCTCACCACCCAGAGCCTTGCTCTTTGGGGTGTCAGGAGATGTTGTGTTTCTCAGCCTACAGCATGCAAGGTGGGAGGAAGCCCATTGGATCAATACCAGAAAGTAGTAGAACATTGGTTTTGTCACTTGGCAAAATTGGATCCAAATCCCAGATTTTAAGACTTAGTAGCTCAGTGATTCTGTGAAAGTAACTTAACCTTCCTGGCCCTCAAATTCCTCATCTGTAAAATGAGGAAAATAATAGTACCTGAATAAGGTACTATTCTGGGGATAAGTACATTAGACCAATCCCTGGGATGTCGTCAACACTTACCAGACAGTAGCTGCTTTCATTGACTGTGTTCTTTGACCACCTACCTTCAAGAGACTCCATTCTCTTCTCCACCCTTATGTTTTTATTTCTTTGTTAATGTCACCTAGTCTCCATACCCTTACTTTTCTCAGGAGTCATCTTTTACCTCTGACAACTTCCTGAGCTCAGCCCATACCCCAGATTCCCTCCATGGTCACTACTCTTCATTTCTAAGTTGTCTTCCTGTCACTTTGTAGGTGTCTGTCAGCTTGTGTACCAAGATCCTGCCATGCAATATCCGACCCTGTCACTAGGTCTTTTCTACTTCAGAATCCATGACTTGGCATACCAGGAAGAAAAATTTGTTCAAATAAACAATCTTATTTTAATGAAACCTTGTGGAGAGACTGTGCATAAGGTCATAAAAGAATCAGGGATCAAAAAAAAAAAAATAACGAATCAGGGATCAACACCAGTTTCTAAGGCCCCAGGATAATGAACCTGCAACCACAGAAACCAAAGAGGACCCAAGTCTAGTTCTATAAAAGTTGGGCATAGGGTGGTAATGGTGACAATGAAAAAATTGCAGGTGTATTTTTCCTTAGGAAAGAATATGCCACCAGCTTTCTAACAACAATCTTCTTTAATGAGTTCATAAAAGAGAGTCAGATTTTTTTAAGGAGTGCACACTTTGCCTAAAGCAGGCTCCATGCACATATAAGTGCTAGGACCTTTAGCACTGAGCAGGCAGTTCTACACCAATGAGCCAGAGACGCACTGATCAGCCCTTCCTAGGGTTTAGAAAATGTCCTACCTTTGACCATGAATGCCTAGGTTTACCTGTTCATCATTTCAGCACATATCCTAATCATTCATTTATCCAGCACATTTAATGTGTAGCTTTCTTTATGCTGAGCACGTTTCTGGGTACCATGGAAGATATTATAAAAATAGATAAATAAAGTAAATAAGCAAGTCAGTTGTTTCAAACCCTGCCTTCCAGGAACTTATGACTTAGGAAGTTAATTAATAGTTAATTAATAGTAATAACTTTCATGAGGAAGAATGCACAAAATGTCCCAAACAAAGCATCTAGGTTTAATATGAATCCCCACTGGGCATCACTCATTTATGATGGAGATTTGGGGAAGCGAGGTCACTTGAGATGGGTTGTATGCCTGACTAGGGTCTCCACAGGCAGAGGGGTCAGCATAGACAAAGAACAGAGCTGGGAAGATGCAAGGCGGGAGCAGGAAGCAGTCCAGGTGGGTTAAGGATGGCTGCGCACAATGAGTTCATGGCGCGCAAAGCCTGGAAAGATCACTTGAGCCAGATCTTACATCACTGCTGGCTTGGCATCTCCACTTGGATGTCAATTCACTATCTTAAAGTTAACGTGGCCTAGACAGAACTGTTGATTCCCCTACTCAACTCCCCAGCTATTTGTTTCAGAATATTTCAAACATTTAGTAGAGAAGTCCTGAGCCCAAACATGAAATCAGTGTTTTTCTCCTGTACCTGTCCCTGTCCAGTTCATCAGCAAGTTCTATTATGTCCAAAGAATATCATCGACCTGATCTCTTCTGTCTTCTCCATTATTACTGGCACGCTCCAAGCCTCCCACCGTTCCTACCTACCTCTGATTTCCACCTTTGACTATTCAGAGCAGCTTGCTTCAGACAGATTGTATCTTACTGCTTGCTCAGAGCTCTCTAATGGAGGCTGGGGACATAGCTCAGCGGCAGAGTGCATGCTTACCATGTAATACGTCCTGGACTCCATCCCCAGTCCCCCCCCCCCCCGCAAAACACTCACAAACTAAAACCCAAGATACAATAGGCAGGATGCCTCTGGAAAAGAAAACTGCATGACAGAGGACAAGCGGACAGCACTTTTAAATTTTTGTTTTGAGAAAAAAATAAAAAGAAATACCTGCGTGTACTGTATTCAGATTTAACAAATGTCAACATTTCCCCAAATTACTTCAGATCTTTATTTATGTAAAAGAAATGAAACATGAGTGAAAAAGTTGAAGTCTCCCTTGGATCTCTTTTTCATAGCATTTCTATCCCTCTTCTTCTGAAGAGACCACTATTTTTTTTTTTTGGTACTGAGGATCGAACTTGGGTCCTTGCATTTATGCAGCAGGCAGCAAAACCACTGAGCTAAATCCCCAGCCTGCGACCACTATTATTATGTGTGTGTGTGTATCCACTGTACATAAACAGTGTGCTCAGTATATGTGGCCTGCAATTTGCTTTTATGCATTTAATATTGTTCCTGAAATAATCTATTTTCATACATTATCTCTAATACTTGTAACTATCAGAAATTCCAAACTGATAGTTTGCATTGTATTTATATATAATCTCCAGGGATGGACTTTAATGCTACTTTTAATTTTTCGCTATTATGAAAACTTCAGCCATGAACATCTCTGTACATTGGGAGAGGAGCTTTAGGCTGTACTATCTACCCTATTGAACTTTCTTATTTACTTTTTATATGAATTTAGCAGATATTTTTTTAAAAAAATTAAATTTCAGGCTGGGGATTTAGCTCAGTGGTTCCAGCGCTTGCCTTCCAAACCCAAGGTCCTGAGTTCGATCCCTAGTACCAAAAAATAATTAAATTTCTTTAAAAACCTACAGATTAGTGTTTCTCAAAGAATGAGCCAAGGAACACTAAAGTAAGAATTACATGAAATATCTGTCTTCAGCTGGGCCTAGACTGGCAGGTGCACCAGGCAGAGCGTTCAGCGTAAACAAAGAACACAGGTGGCCCCATCTCAGGCTACTGAATCAGGGTGAGCCTGGACCTGCACTGGAATAAACTTGATCATGTGATTTTTAGACATCGTGCCAGTGGGAGGCACTGGACAGTCAGGGGGTCCTGGGGCAGGGGAGAGAGCACCAAGTCCGTGGTGGGTACAGGGTGTGCTGATTGACAGCTTTCCTGTGCCAGGCACGTGCCTGGGTGTGACATTCGTCCTGTATCACTTCAAGTAGAACAGTGAGGGACTCTATGGGCTTTATTAGGATAACAGCAAAAGGTTTCAAAAGACAGGAAAGGTGAATGTGGCAGTTTAAACATGGTCTGTGGATTCCGTCAGCCCTGGCCTCAAGTACCGCCCTCCCCACTTACTCTGCAACTGTGTGACCTTGGGAAGTGATGTAACCTCTCCGAGCTTCAGTTTCCTCACCTGCAAAGTGATAACAGTACCTCCTAGGAATTTTGTAACACCTATGACTTAAGGCACAGAAACTGCTGAACCCAGAACCTCTTGCAGGGGTGATAAATGATGATGGTGGTGGTGGAATAACTGATGCCTGCGGTGGTCACTGTGTGATCCTTTTGTAGTCAAGACATGTACATTTTATAGAGTTCAGCTCAAAGTATTGTTATTTGAAATGCTAGAGATTCTTAGCATGGATGTCATTTTAATATCACTTGATAGAAATCTCAAATATGTAATCCTCAATCACTCCATTATTCTCATAGGAAAATATCAACAGAGTCAGCTATGAGATGCAGATTCTAGGGACACATTGTAATGGAAAATGAGTGCCTCTTTTGTTGTTGGGGGTGGGAGGCCAACACTCTAAACGGAAGAGAGAAAGTTGCACACACGTCCCCAGCCCTAGCACATGTAGGCCTCACCCGCAGTGTGGTATGGGGGGTCAGTGCTAATGCAGTGTAAATGAGGCTCAGTATCCTTGAGCTCAGAGAGAGGCCAGGGCCCAGGGGTAGAGGCCAGAGCTGGGGCATTCTGCTTGCCGACCAAGACACACATGCTAGGAGCCCAGAGGTCCCCAGTGCCCTCCTTCCTGAGTCCAGTCCCTTCTGTTCAGTGTCCTCTTTCCTTCCTAGGAGCTCCAATTAATTGTAGCAGCTGAGGCAGGTGGTAAAAGTGCTGGCTTGATCTGAGTATCAGCTTTGTCTTAAGAGCTAGGTTACTTCCCCTTTTGATTTTTTAAAATAAATACTAGGCTTCACTTTTCAAAGCAGTTTTAGGGTCACAACAAAACTGAGCAGAATGTACAGTGAGTTCCTTCTCCCCAGCTCCCAAACGGCTTCTTCCAAGGTCAACTTCCTCCACCAGAGTTTGGTCTGATCCACGAACCTACATCTTTATCACCCAGACTATAGTTTACCTTATGGCTCACTCTTGGCGTGCCTTCTGTGGGGTTTGACAAGTGAAGTGACTCTTAGAGTATCATATGGATGATTTCACAGTCCAAAAATCCTCCATGTTCCATGAATTCACCCCTCCCTTCCTCCTAACCATCATGGACAGTTTTCTGCTTCCATAGTTTCATCTCTTCCAGAAAGTCATATGGTAGAAATCAGATAGGATCTAGCCTTTTCAGATTGGCTTCTTTCACTTAGTAATAGAACCAATTTACAATTCATTCCTCCATGTCTTCTTGTGGCTTGATAGCTCATTTTTTTTGGTGCTGAGTAATATTCCATCACATGGACACTTGACCTCTTTTTAGACTCAATTTCCCAGGCTGCATTATAGGAGGAACTGGGAAAATTAGTAATGAGGATAAACATAAATGTTTAGTGAGTGCTAGGTCCTGGTACTCTGCTAGGTGCCTCTGTGCCTCTCCTTCCCTCACCCTGTGCTGCAGGTATTATTCACACCCTCACTTTGCAGAGGAAGAAACTGAAGCCCAGGGAGGTTAAATAATTGCTCAAAGCCACATGTTCAGGAAGGGGTCAGTTCGCAGTTTGAACCCAGACATTCTGGTCTCAGTATAGATAAACATCACTAAACAATGGGAATATGTTCTGAGAAATGTGACAGTAGGTGGCTCTGTGTGTGAACATCCTAGAATGCACTTGCATGAACTTATGCAGCTGTGATGTCACCAGGCTTTATAATCTTATGGGGCCACCATTGTATATGTAGTCCATGGTTGACCGAAATGGCGTTATGCAGTGGACAACCACATTTGGGCTACAACATCCCAGAAAGTTTCTTCATAGTTTTGCACATAGTAAATACATATCACCAAATGATATCTCCTATATTTCCCCTGCGTTGCTACTACTAAATTTATTTAGGTTAATCCTCTAAACTCAGAAATGGCTTCTTTCTAATGTCTTAAAGGGGACTATTCAATCCTCCAAGGAACGTGCTCGTGACCTGTTATGATGGGGGGAGGAGGCAGCACGATATATCCTATCGTTATATTTTGAAGTACAGCCATTAACAGTTCTTCTCCAAAGAAGAGCATGAGATGTTCAGACATTATCTACTACTTGTGCCGAAGATGGGTCACAGAACCAGGGCTAAGGAGCCAGAGAATGGAGGCTTGGCAGAGGTGCTGCTGGTTTCTGATGGTCCCTTACAGGGTGGGTGGTCCCATTTGATGCACTGATGACAGTTATCCCAAGGCCCTGTTAGAGGGGGCAGAAGCACCCCAGGGCTCCATCAGTGCTCTGTGGGCTTCTCCCCACACTGGGCCAGCCTGTGCGGTCCAGCCCCATCATGGCACACGGGCAGCCCCACAAACCCTGAGTTGGAGTCTGGCTGCAGGTGTGGGCACCTTGGCAGCCCATGGCAGCAGCTTTCCCTGTACCCCGTCACGTACCTGTGCGTCCCCACCGGCCCAGCAGTCAGTCTCAGCCTGGGCACATCTACTCCCTGTCCCCTCCACTTCCTTCTGTCCTGCTGGATTTCCAGACAGAGTCAAAAATGGGTTCACATCAAATAAGATTTGTTTTCCTTTGGTGTAATTTTCCATTTATAGCTGGCATTCTCTAGGGAGGCTCTGACCTCCTTCCTGTGCCTTGTTTTTTTCTGGGTATTTGGGATAAACCCTCAGTGGTTGTTTTGAGCCCTGCGGTCAGCAGCCCAGCCGGCCATTCATTCAGAATGTCTCCCGAAAGCCAGTGGCTACCTTACAGGAGATTATGCTAATTTCTGTGGCTTCTGAGACCTGGATGGTGCTGTGCCCACAGATCCAGTGTGAACTGTTGAAAAGAAACGTCCCAGCCAGCCCAGCAGGCCCTGCCCCATGGGGTGAGAAGGATGAGGACAGTGATTGCAGTAATTGCTGTTACTGACAGCACAGCCCTCTATGTGCTCTGCAGAGGTGAGCTCACTCACCCCTGTGAGGTTGGGCTGTCCAGATCCCCTTTATTACACAGGAGGAAATGAACACACAGAAGTGAAGGCCATGGTCGACGAGACCCCTTGGGGGATCTGGCCCTGCTGCCCCTCCCAGCCTTGAGCTGTAGCCATACCAGCCTCAGTTTGGTCCCTCCAATACACTATGTGTTTTCCTGCCACAGTCCCTTTGTACATGCATCCTCTTGCCTGGACCACTGTTTCTCTCCTCTACAGCTTATTCACCCTGACCCAGCTTTTAGACCTCAAGTGTCCCTTTTTTCTGAGGATGCCTACCTGGACATTCCCCAGCACACACATACATATATGGATCCCAGCCAGCTACTGTATTAAAGCTCTCGTGGTACCGCCTGCCTCTGCTCCATGGCACTGGTTGGAATTTAAGCCCCACTTTTATTTGTGCAATTTTCCAATTAACGTCTGGTTTTCTTTCCCCCAGACCATAGCTCCAAGAGGGCAGAGGCTTGGAAGTGCTGCCCATGGGCAACTCTCATGGCACTTACCAGGCTGGACTGAAATGGTGTGTTTATCATCTGTCTCATCCTGTGGTCTGTTAATTTCCTGAGGGTGGTGTCCAGGTCTTTTCCTGACAGTTCTCAGCTCAATAAATATTTGTTGAGTTGGACTGAATGAACCACACTTAATTGAACCAGGGTAACTTGGTAGAGGCCATCTGAAATGTCGGAACTTTGAATGGAGCAAGCCCACAAAATACAAACCTTGGTACCATCTTCTTGGAAACTAGGAACGTTTTTAGAGAAAATGTTAGCTTTTTTAAAAAGCCCAGTTCACTTATAATGAACTAGTACATATTTCACTGAACTCTGGAAAGCAGACTAGAAGAATGCGTGACTTTCCCAAAGAAGCATCATACTGTGGTGGCGATTCCAAGAGAAATGAGAAAGAAAGGGTGCCTGTCCCCGCCAAGGTCCATCTGAAGTTTAGTAAAAGTCAGGGCATACATAGTGAGTGGAATCTCATTGGATGCTCTTGGAATTTGGTTCCTGTCAGTCCCTGGCCTTGTGTCCTTTCTTTATCTCTCCTGGCTCATTTACTAGTGCTATCAACTGCTGTCAGCTCCGTCAGTGCTGTGGCCTGGCTGGAGGGAAACGCCCCCTCTTCAGGGCTGGCTCTCCACAGGGATCGATCCCTTGGTCTGGTAGATGGGCCCTTGGATGAGCAGGAGAGAGGGGAGAAGGGACTTCTTTCTGCAGGAGGCACAGGGCTAGGGACAAGCAGAGTTATAGACCTGCTGCTCGCCTTGCAGGGTTTATGAAGACAGTGCAGGTAACCACAGGCTTCCACATCCAGGGCCCGGCCTCAGCTCAGCCCACCCGAGTTCCAAGGAAAATAGTTATTTGGAAAAACTGTTTCCTTTCATGCTGCATCCTCCCCCCATCATAACAGGTCACAAGCATGTTCCTTGCAGGATTGAATAGTCCCCTTTTAAGACATTAGAAAGAAGCCATTGCTGAGTTTAGAGGATTAACCTAAATAAATTTAGTAGTAGCAGCACAGGGGAAATTAACAGGTGACTTGAAAGAACATCACTGAGGATACAGTAAGCCATTATGATGCTCTTAGGCTTCCAAGCTTATTGAAATGAAAACCCACCTGGTTATCACATGTGAGGTTGAAGGTGACATTTTTTGCCTTGTTCACCACTGAGATCTGTCCCTAGGACGGCAGGTGCTCAGTGAGGACAGAAAAGATGAGGTCCTAACCTAAGGTCCTGACAGCTCCCCACAGCGGACCTCAGTCTTGCCATGCTTTAAGTGATTTGGGTAACAACACATAGAATTGTTTGCCATTCTGCTTTGGCTTCCAGATCTAGTTCCCACTTAACCAAAATTATCAAGTTTATTCCTGACAGTTAACAAACATAAGTAGAATCCCAATGGTTCAACTCACATTTAAGAAGGGCATTAAAGGAAAAAACAATACCAAACCAAAAAAACTTCAGCCACCAAGCAATCATTTCTAGAGGAGACAGAACCCTGGGTAACCTGAAATATAGCACCAGTACCGAAAGAGAACATATTGGGGTTTCAGTGGCTATGGCAGAAGAAAGCCAAAGGTTCGTGGACGTTAGCATTGGAGAGCCAGAGCTGCATTCCAAACACTGGCTATCAGGCTACACCTGCCCTTGGGTTGTCTGGACTCGGGCTGGTGCAATGGAGCCTGGGTCCAGAAGAGGGCGCGCTGAGCCAAATGTGAGGCCGCCACGGAGGACTAGGAGGGACCATGCAGAGGCCTTTTTAGGTTTCATCTGGGTTTTTTCAGCATGGTTTTGTGTTCTCTGCAGGAGGAGAAGGAGTTTTACCCGATCTATGCCAAATAATGATTTGATGACTTCATATATTAAATACCAAATCCCAGGAATATAATCTTCCTGCAATTTTCCCACACTGTTAACTCCTTTAGCAGCTTAAACGTGCCCTTGGGAATAAATATCTTCTTCAAATACTGACTCTAGGCATCCATATTCAGGAGGTTAGTAAGAGTTACTTATGCATAAATGCAATCACCGACAGCATCTTGATTAAAAAGAAATTTGTGTACTCATCAGGTTGGAATACTTTAAAGCCTTGTTTTCTCTTTACAAGCTTCCTTGGAAATACGTCTTCTCCCTTGCACTTTTCATTACCAGTCCTGATGGAAGAACGAATCCAGGAAGCCCTGCTAGGAAATAGCACATTTATGTATGGACCCCGTGCCTGGCATGGCCAGCATTAAGAATTTGTTGTGCAGAAGGATTTGCATAAATCCCCAGAGATTAATGTATGAAATTCACCTGAGTGCTGTTTACAATAGCAAAAATTTGGAAACAAGGTTGCATCAGTAATGGAGTGATAAAATAAATTATGCAGCCAAGCAAACAAGCACTATAAAAAAAGAGATGCATGCGTTTATGAGTAGAGGAAAAAGAAAGTCCATATGTATGGACTTAATCCCATAACTGATTTAAACCAGTGTGTGTGTGTGTGTGTGTGTGTGTGTGTGTGTGTGTGTGTAAAGATGAAAACCTCTGGGGGGGGCAAAGAGGAAGTCACATTTTATTTTGTTACTATAAATATTTTTCTAATTTAAAAGGAAAAACTAATAGCACTTTTAAAGCCCCCTAAAGGGAGGGCAAGAATGCTGTTCACTGACCTTTCCCTTTAGCCCCAAACATGCTAAGTCCCCTCGACCTGAAGTTCTTCTACCCACCTGGGGCCATGTTCCCCTTGCCCCCTTTCCCTTCTCCTTTCAGCTAAAGCCCGAGATTTCACGTAAACTCATGCTATCTGGCTCCCCTTTAACCATTCCAGAGCCCATCCCTGTGCTGGCCATTGCAGAGGATGGTAATATTGACTGTGCCCAAAGCAAGCTGTGAAAAGTTAACCCCACAATTGGCTTGTTTATAGAAGTGAGTCCAACCACAGCCTACGTGCCGAGTTCAGAGTAACTCGCACCCAAATTCCATTCCCCCAGCTAAAACCTTCAGACTAGAAGGACAATCATGTATTTTGTTTATTCCTAATTCGAGAATGCTTTGTCTTTTACGAGCCTTGCTTACATTAATTTCCACAGAAACCACACGACTGCACATCCTCTCATGTACTCCTCCCCTTGCACCATAGCTTGCCTTTATCCCAATTGATTACCAATAAAAATGAGTGGCTTAGACTGGCCAGCACCTTTGTCAGTTGTACTGGCATTGGTTGTCTTGGCTCTCCAATTTCTGTCCCCTAGTTCTGTCTTTAGTATATTTTTTCTCAGGCCTGCATCGTATACTGGGGAGGAAACTGAAACCTAACTGCAGGAGTCTCCAGTAGGCCATCGCTGGGTCTCCACTGCACTCTCACGGAGTTTCCAGCCCTGGTGGGCACTGGTACTTTTAGTTCCCCTATAGATAGTTCTGCCCACTCTGGTTTCACCAAGAGCACTGGCTTCTAGGCTTCGAGCATTGTCTTCTTTCCCTTTCCCTGCCCTTGATTAGTGTCCTTCCCAGGCTTCTTTTCCTTTAGCCACCCTTAGAAATGTGGCTTCCTCCAGGGTCTGTCCTAGGTCATCTCTCTTAAAGTATATGTCCTCCTTGGCTTCCTCAGAGTCTGCTGTCTCTCCAAAATCCTGTCCTGTGTAGCTACACCTGGGTCTGCAGATTCAAAGCTCCCATCACCACCAAGAAGCCTTCCTAGACATTCTGCCAGATACATCCCACGGTGGAGGAGGTCCACGTCCTCCTCCTCCTGTGACCTCTTGATTAATGGCAGGTACAGTGGTTACAAGGTAGCACAAGCTTCAGACAGAGTCTATTCCCCCTCCCTTAGTACATACTGCAATCCCCCATAGTTCTACCTAAATATCTATTAAATTTTCCTTCCCTTTCATCAGTGTCTGGGCTCAGGTCAACAAATTTGATCCAGTGGCAATTGCTTCTACTTTTTCTCTCTGTAATTTATTTCTCTTAATTCATCCACAACATCTCCAACCTTGTCTTCTTAAGCCCCAGATCTGACCGTGATTTGCCCCAATTTGCACATTTCCTATGTTATTTCTCATTGGCTACAAGCCAAACTTCTTAGCTTGCCAGTCAAAGCTCTGTATGATCTGGTTACAACCTACATTCATTCAGGTAACAAACTAGATACACATTATGGGTCAGGCCTTGGAGACACTTTTGTGAATTACATAGCTGTGGTCTCTGCCTTGATGGATCACATTGTAGTGGGACTCTACAGAGAGTGTGCATGCATGTGCACAAAAGAGGAAGGGACAAAGAAAAATTGTAAATTGTGATTGGAGGATATTCCTTTCAGTACCAAAAAACCAAGTCAGAGAATAAACAGTGAGACCAACAGACAAGACTCCTTGAAGAGCAGTATGTGAGCTGAGGCAGGCGGGAAGGGAAAGGAGCAAGATGCTGAAAACCATCCTCCTAGGACCTGTTTATACTGTGCTCCCTGTCTCTGTACTCTTCAGCGTGAAGAGCGGACTGATGATTTGAGAATCCAGTACTTGGCACATAGTAGGCTCAGTAATAATGAGATCAAAAAGCTGGCTGGCTGGGTAGGTAGTTGGGTGTACACATTCTGAGCCAAGCTGGGTGTAATGTTTTGGGGGACAGTTAAATAACCAACAATGCTGAAGCCTTCAGTACGATAGCATTGGCTTTCACGGGGGAAAGAATGGATGAATTGAGTTCTCAGGTTCTCTGCCACTTTGGTTACATGTCAGTTTTCTACTGAGACATTATTATTGTTGTGAAATGAGCACAAAGTGGTTTTTTTTTTTCCAGATAAAAGGCAGTAACATTTTTGTATTTTTCTTCAGCAAATAGCTCTTTACCAGATCTTGCTTCATCTCTAAGGAGAAACTGTAAGTAGCATAACCAGAGGTAGTGGACAGGGGCTAAGTGCCCAGTCTCTGTGGTTAGAACGTCAGATTCAAATACTAGCAGAGATCCTGGGAAATGTCACCAAGCCCCTGTGGCATATAAGTAGCAGCAGTACCTACTTTCGGAGGACTGCTGGCTTGACTCAAGGACACAGGTAGCTATGACTTGGGACTAAAGAAAGGCTCACAAGGGAGGCCGCGCCACCATTAGATGAGGGCCATTTCTTTGGCCTGCCCTCCACAGGCCTCCCATGCATCTGAAAGAATTGCAGCCAAAGATGACAAAAGACATGCACTTTGGACTGTTTTTCTGGTTGAAAGGGAGAGATTCTCCAGCTGGGTGCTCCTCGACTCCAGAGCAGGGCCTGAGAGCAGCCACAGACGGCGGCACTCATGGGCCTGTGTCTCATCTCCCTCTCTCTGTGTGGGCTGGGTCACTCCTGAGCCAGCCAGAACCAGGCCCCAGGACAGTGCGGCAAGTTTCTTCACACAGTATGGCCCTGGTTTCTCTTAGTTTGTCTGCAGTTGTAGTTTCTCACATGACCACGCCAGTTAGGTAGCGGAAAACATCTTCATTCTCACGCTGTGAGAGAATTGAACTGGTCCTGTGAGGAAGTCCTGCAACCCTCGGATCCCTCTGGCTTTAGCCACCCCCTGGCCCTCTCTGAGGTGGCACCTGGCTGTAGGAGGAGTATGGAGTCATTCATCCTCTCCCCAGAAGGGAAGAACTGCGATCCTCCTGTCCAGGGTCTTCTGGGGCCCTAGCACGAGTCCTTTGCCTGCTGTGCTCTGCCCACCCCTCGACCCTTATGACTCAAGTTGGGCCTGCTGGTCTCTCTTGGCTGGGTCATGGCCCAGGGCGGCTCCTTGGCTGACCAACTCTTGCTGGCCATGGGCCTCTGCCTCCCCACCCGGGAGGTCTGCCCCTGCCCCCGCTGTAGGGTCACCCCACAATGCTTCTGGCTCAAAACCCACTATCTGTATTATGTGGGAACAGCACCAGAGTCCACCCACTCACCATCTCATCGCACCCATTCAATCTCTTGGCCCTCTGGGCTGCCCCATGTTGCAGGACCTCCTTGTCCTCTCCACTCATCTGGATGTTTCTAAAGCCAGAGCACACATATACACATACAACCATCGTATCTTCTTTTCACACTCCATCTTTGGGGCTAGACCTTCACCACCCCTGTGGTACCAGCTCCACAGTCTGTCTGCTGGGCATTGCCCTCACTGTGTGAAATGGAGCATGAGCCATTTCACATATCTTCTTCCCACAAATCTTAGAAGTTGATCCAACTGTCTTTCTCTTTTTTTCTGTGTCCCCTCTCCCTCTCTGGCTCCAGATGACAAGCTCCTGGCCCCGCCTCTGAGAAGGGTGGCCCAAGTGGAACATGGTTGGGGTGAAAATACATTGCTTCAGATTTCCAAACACTTCCCTCGTGGCACCACCCCTTGTGCAGGCCTGCCACAGCTGGCAGAGCTGGCACCCTTGAAGGCACACTTTTTTTTCCTCTCATAGTTACGTCCGTTCAGCAAATGTTACTGAGCACCAACAACATACAGGTACGGTGCTGGGAGTCCGGTCAGCAGCTGCTGCACAAACATCATACAGATGTTCTCATCCCCACATGAAAAG
Organism: Heterocephalus glaber; assembly: GCF_000247695.1. Next base: position 1,837,009 of record NW_004624774.1, read on the forward strand.
ATGCTCATCATCCTTAGCCACCAGGGAAATGCAAATCAAAACCACAACCTTACTTCACCCCTGTCAGGATGGCTTTACTGTAACAGGCAGACACTGTTAAGTGTTGACAAGGATGTGGAGAAACTGGAGCCCTCACTGCTGGTGGGAATGCAAAATTAGTGCATCCACTGTGGAGAACAGTTTGGCAGTTCCTCAAATGGTGAAGCATAGAGTTGCTATATGACCCAATGACCCCACATCTAAGTATATACCCAAGAAAAGTGAAAACATATGTTCATACAAAAGTGAGTCCACTAGGTTCACAGAATTCCTCATAATAGCCAAAAAATAAGAGCAACCCAAATTTCCATCAGAAGATAAATGGATGAAGAAATCCACACAATAGAATATTAGAAATAAAAAGTAATAAACATGATATGATGAACCTTGAAGATATGTGAGATGGGGCTGAGGATTTAGCTCAGTGGTTCATGCACCTGCCTTGCCAAGTGCAAGGTCCCGAGTTCAATCCCCGGTACCAAAAAAAAAAAAAAGTCAACCTAAGAATTTTAGGGGGCGAGGAATTTAGCTCAGTGGTTTCGCCACCTGCTGTGCAAGCGCAAGGACCTGAGTTCGATCCCCAGTTCCAAAAAAAAAAAAAAAAGATATGTGAGATGAAAGAAGGTGATCACAAAAGACTACAAGTTGTATGGTTCCATTTATATGAAATATTCAGAATAGGCAAATCCATAGAGACAGGAAGTAAATTAGTGGTTGCTAAGGACCAGTGGAAGAATGGGAATAAACAGGGAATGACTGCTTTAAAGGTTTTTTTTTTTTTTTTGGTTCCAGGGTTCGAACTCGGGTCCTTGTGCTTGCAAGACAGGCGGCAGAATCACTGAGCTAAATCCCTGACCCCTTTAAAGGTATTTTTTAAGGGGCTGAAACTGTCCTGAAATTAGATAGTGTGAACGGAAAGATTTGTATACTTTAAATGGTGAACTGTATGAAATATGAATTACATCTCAATAATACTGTTAAGAAATGGCCTTATCTCATTCTCTAGTTTTCTCTTTTTGCCAATTTCTTAGCTTTCTTGAACAAATATGAATTAAATTCTGTCGCTTGAAGACTTTCTCCATACTGATAAGAATCTTATCAAATGGACACAATATAATGCTTTTTTTTTTTTTTTTTTGGTACAAAGGATCAAACTTGGGACCTTGAGCTTGCAAGGCAGGCAGCAGAACCACTGAGATAAATCCCTGGCCCACAATATAATGCTTTTTAAGTAGCTTTTTTCCATTTGTAGGTAAGACAGAGGGCAGGGATTTTTCTTTCTTTCTCTCATATCCATCATGCTTCACACAGGATCTGACAGGATCTCAATAGGTATTGTTTTTTTGTTTTGTTTTGTTTGGTACCGGGGATCGAACTTGGGTCCTTGCGCTTGCGCAGCAGGCGGAGAAACCATTGAGCTAAATCCCCGGCCCTCAATATTATTGTTAAATGAACAGATGCCGGTGCGGTGTTCATACATCGAATGGACATGCAGTCCCAGCCATGACTGCTGGTCACTCCTTCACCCAACACATCTGTCCTGTGGCCACCTCAGTGTGTAGATGGTAGGAGTGAAGCAGATACTTCTCTGCCCAGGGGCATTTAGAACAAAAGAAAGACGAATTGAGCTATTTTCACACTTTGATCAAACACTGAAAACAAATATCTAATATTTAATATAGGTTGACATATATTGAACTTGTAAGTTGTTTCCAAGTTCCCTTGAGCAAGGCTTGGTGAGAAAGGTTGAATTGAGGCTCATGTAAAGAAAGAGAAAGGAGATTCTTAGGGGCAGAGGACTCGTGAGAAGAAGGGCCATTGGGAAAAAAGAAAAGTAGCATTTCCAATAGAGTAGATTTGCCAGTTAGCATTTTCCAGTCATAATTGTTGTTTTGTTGCAGTGGGGAGTAAAACCAGGAGAGGGTAAAGTGCCGAGTCCCAGCCTTCATCTTTAGGGTCAGGAAGGCTTTGTAGAGACTCAGTGACTGGAAAGCAAGAGAACAAGGGTGTCTTAAAGAGATGGGAAAGAGTTAATGAAATAGAATTGCCTTCTTCACCGTGGAAAATCACGGAGAGGACAGCCAAGAGTCAAGACAGGGGGCGAGGAGATACATGATGACGACACGAGTTGGAAACCCAGAAGCCGGCTGGGCAGTGGGGGCTGGAGGCCTTGGGGTCAGAATGAGAGAAACTTGCTCCTCCAGCTGATGATTTTCCACAAATGCAACCTCTTTGTTGCACCTCTGTCTTTTCCCATATTTTCATTAATATGCAGGGCTTTTAGGAAATGGTTCATGAGAAGGAGTGTGAACAGTAGTGGGAGGTGATTAAGATGGGAATGAAGCTTTTGGAGAAAGGGTGAGGCTGAGAAGTTAAGATACTTGGAGAAATGGGAGGAGGCAAGGAAGATGTGGGAAGAACACAGTTCAAGGTCAAGGATGATGTTACAAAGTCTGGCACAAATCACAAGCGGAGTTCGGGAAAGGGGAGAGATGGGTTAGATTGAGAACTCTGTGAACCGGGAAATGAGTGGCCAAAGCTCAAGGACATCTTAAAGGCTTCACCTGACTTCACCACCAAAGGACACCTTGCAGCCCAGGGGGAGTCTGAGATGCCAAGTGAGCCCAGGCACAGATGAACACAGGAAGGAGGACAGGCAAGTTTTCCCTTCTCCCGGAGCTTGGTGCCTCCATTTGGTTTCAGTTGGCCAAGCCCACCCGCAGGAGCAGATGACAAAGACGGCCCTTCTGAGGCAGTGTGGCCTGCCGGTTAAGTGCAGGGAGTTGCCAAGATAGACCCAAGCTCAGTGGCTCCCTAGGTCTAGGTCTCAGACAGTGGACACTGACGCAGTGCTCTAAGCCCTGTGTCCCTTTTTGCAAAAGCAGAGGTGTTGTGGATGTGAAATGACACAGTAGAGGCAGAGCTCCTGGCCCAGCATGGCACCTAAGATCGAGCCTCGGATGCACATATTGTTAGAGTTTGAACATCTTGAAAATCAAGCTATGTAGCAGTTTTTCTCAGTGGTACACAAAAGGATGGGGTGTTTTACAATTCATGGCACCTAAGATTTGATAAAGTACACAGGGAGATAGCCAGTAAGTGATTGTTGGGGTGTTTGTCAGTGCTCCTACCTGTATTTGAGTCGGGGCACTGTTGATAACCCCGCTGGTTGATAGCTCCGGGCTGGTTAAGCCTTTTCCCTGGGAGGTAGGGCTGGGGTTCTGGGGTCAGTCCAACTGAGGGCAAATTTCAGCTTCACTAGTACCACTGGTGAGAGAGCTGGAGTAGCCAGCATCACCTCTCGGAACCTCAGTCTCCTCTTCTCTACAGCAGGGATAGCAATATTACTCACAGGGTTATGGTGAGGATAAAACGTGATAATATTATGTAAAGTGCTTAGTACAGTGCCGCACTGTATAATTAAATGATATAAATTATTAAATAGTATTACCTTATTACCTTTTTTGGGGAGAAATTTGAGACAGGGTCTTGTTATATAGTTCAGACTGGCCTTTAACTCACTATGTAGCCCAGGCTGGCCTTGAACTCAACGGTGATTCTCCTGCTTCAGCCTCCGGAGTGCTGAGATTACAAATGTGTACCACCAGGCCCAGCTGTTACATATTATACAAAGAGTTCTTATTAGTATAATCCCAAGAGACCCTGGGAGCCCCTCCCGCAAAGTACCCATCTGGGGCCCTCCTGGGAAGAGATTTCAGAACCTGAATCAGCCTCAGCATCAGGCCAGAGGTACCCATCTCACCTTGCCCTCCACCTGTCTACCTGCCTTCCTGTTTGCCATCCTCTGTTCTGAACCGGGCTTCCTGTCCCTCCTCAGGTCTTTGGACCCTTCTGGACTCATGACTTCAGACCTGTTTACCTTAGAGAGATGCCGCTCCCTCCTCCTTGGGAAAGGCCACCACACGTCCTGGCTGGGGTTTCTTTGGTAATTATTGACCTCCTCCACTCCAGGCACCTGCAAGGCTCCTCTTCACCTTTTCCTTTTCCTGTCTCCTCCTGCTCACTTCACCCATCTGGCTGCCTCTGTCCTTGCCAGGATTTTCTCCTCAAAGCCTCTCACCTCTGCCTAGTAGGCCTTGTTAGTCACTGTCAGTGAAGCTTTATGTTTGGAACATTGGAACCTCCCTCAGACACCTGCTGGTCTTCCCCTTCCAAAGTCCTCCTGAGGCTCAGGAAGTATAGCACACGTCTTGTCCAGCATGACAAAAGAGCTCTCCCTGCAGGGAAGCCAGGAAGGCTTTGTGCCGACAGGCTCTGCCTGCTCTTTCTGATCCTTGGTCTATCTCATCATTTCATGAGCTGAAGATGGAGCTCATGGCTTCTCCCCAGCTTGGCTCTCTGCAGACCCTCTCTTCAAGGCAAGGCCCCTCCTGCAGTCTGTCTTTTATAACTGGCCTGCTTCACCACCGAAAGCCCAGGGTCAGGAAAGCCACAAGCATCTGATAAAGTTTTGAACTTGGCTCAATGAATCTTAGCCACAGCTCAGCCTTGAGTTCCTATTGCTATGGGGTTGGACCTGTAGTAGAACCTTGGGTCCTCAATCCCCTTGGGGAGCTGTGGAATAGGAATATGACTCTCATGGCCTAAGGAACATGTCTAGTCCCAATTTCTCAAAACTTGTTTCTGCCCTATTAAAATCATATCATACATAGAGTACTGCACCGGCTGGGATGGGGTGTAAGATTTCATGAGATTCAGCAGCAGTGTGGCATTGTTGAATCAGAGTCTGGAAAGTACAGTGTGTTAGACAAGATTTCCGCTACTCCTCAGTAGACTGTCCATTTGCCTGTCTGACATGTTCCCCCAAACATGGCACCTAAGCCAGGAGGTGGAAGCCACAGTGGCATAGATGAGATAAGCCAAACTCAACCAAGTAAAATTATGAAGCAAGGAAAGGCTGTATAGCCTTCATCCCTTTTCTGTTGTTGTAACAGTACCACTGACTAGGGAACTGATAAAGAATGAAAGTTTTTCAGCTCATGCTTCTGTAGGGGGGTCCTGCATCTGATGAGGACCTTCTAGCAGGTGGGGACTCTGTAGAGGCCAGAGGCAGCAGCACAGGTGGCAGGGATGTGTACCAGAGCCAAAGTGGCATTGATAACAGACTCACACAGGAGAGAACACACTAACCCACAGGATCCAGCACTCCACAAGGATCCAGCAAGTCTTCATGACCCAATCACTCTTAAGGGTCCGACCTCGTCACCTCTCTGAATAACTCACAATGGGGTTCAAGTGTCAGTGTGAGTTTGGGTGGGGACCTCAAACCATAGCCACTACCAGCTTCTCAGTCCCTTGCAGGCTGGTGGGGAAAGAAAGGGAGTGAGAGGAGCAGGGTGTCCTCCTGCTGTCAATGTCAGCTCTACAGTGTTGCACGCTTTGGGGCTCTGAGAGGTCTGGCCCTGGGCTCTGCTTCCCCGGGCTTTCTGGGGCTCACTGCCACCTCATTCACACGCTCTACTGTCCATGTCCCAGACAGGGATGGAGGAAGTGCCTGGGCTGGTGGCTGTCTGTGTACAGCAGTCTGGGCAGCCAGCCCTTCCCCTTTCCCAACTTTCCCATCTCCACTGGCCCTTGTGGCTGTGCTCCTGCTGCCTGGGGAGGCCACAGAGGTGCTGTGCAGACCAGGAGGCCACCGCCTGCCTGTGCCCACAAAGGCAGGCCTGTCTGGAACTGAGCAGGGCGGCCCTCGGGGGAGCCTGGAGCCACACCACTCTTTCCCCCTAAGGAAGCAGACAGGTCCAGGCCAGGAAGAGAGGGAGAGGGTGACCTTGTTAAACCTCCTCTCAGCTCAGCAGAAGTAGTGGCAGCTATGTGACAGGCAAGTTCTTTGCTTTGGGAGCCTGGGTCCACCAGGGCTGGGTGACAGAGCGTGTCACCACCCAAATCCCATCGGAACCAATCAATTTGGATTTAACAAACTGCAATCTAGTCCTTTGCTGAGAAGCCGGCCAAAATGTTTAGGGTTTCTTGGGAAACTAGTGCTTCCATTTCCTGGTTAATAAGTGTAAGAGAAGATGTAGCCACTAACAATCCTACATTTGCCATGTCTCAGTGGCTGTAATTGTAGCATGACCTTGAGACTGCTCTTAGTTTCTCCCCTGTCTCTTTTTCCTTCGTGAGCCACCCCTGTTAAGGAGCCTGACCAGACACGGTAAGGGAATGAAGGTAGAGTTAGGGTTAAGGGCGTGGGCTTTAAAGTGAGGCTTCCTGCATTTAAATCAGAAAGTCATTTTACCTCTCTGAGCTTCAGCTCCTTCACTTATAAAAGCAGGCCAGTGCAAGAAACTGACCTGAGTGTTTGTACCCAGATGCCATAAGATAATGCAAGTGAAGCTCTCAGCACAATGCCTGGCATAAATAACATACGCATTACAGCATCTCATCATTTTAGCTATTATGTTTGTTGTTATGATTATTCAGGATGAATAAGACAAGCTCCCTGTCCTTTACTGAGGGTGAGACGCTAAATCATAAACAATGCTAGGTGCTGCGAGGCAGCCAAGAGCCAGCATGGAGGAAGAGGGCAGGAGGGATTGTGGAAGGAGGTACAAACACGCTTTACATGGGTGGACAGAATAAAGGAATTGCTTGGAAAAAGCCTGGCAAAGGGCAGTAGAGGGCACCCTCTCCTGGGTGAGTGGCCGACGCCACCGAGCTGCAGACTTTCCAGAGATGCACATTGTCACTGCAGGCTGGTTTGGAGTCAGACCACGGAGGACCTCAAAGGATGCCATTCCCAAGAGTCCAGGCTTTCATCTGCAAGCAAATAAAAGTGGAGCCAGTGGAGCTTTTTTGAGCAGGGAATTTGGGAAATGCTCCCGGAAACATTTTATCGGAAAATTTGGGTTACTGATGGGGTGGGCAGAGGCGGAGCAGAGGCTGAAGAGGACAGTATCCTGTATTTCCATCTTGGAAAAGCTAACCTGGCTTAATGTTCATCTTCCCTAGACTGCAAGGTAGTCGAGGCCAGGGCCTGTGTGCTTCATTCTCACCAGTATATCCCCAGTACAGTCCTGGTGCTCAAAGGCGGTTGAATCAAAATAGACAATGGGCCAGGGATTTAGCTCAGTGGTGCTGCCACCTGCCTCAAAAGCTCAAGGTCCTGAGTTGGATCCCTGGTACCAAAAAAAATAGACCACAGCAGATCTTGAACTGGAATCATAAAGGAGAAGAGGAGGATGGCTTTCAGTCCCTTGAAGAGAAGGAAGAAGGAACAATCAGACATCACTGGGGTGGAGTTGGGGCTGGAGGTGCCAGTGGAGAGCTGTTTGGGAGAGAATGGAGAATGGAAAAGCTTACTTGGCAGAGCACATGAGGGGCTCTCTGTGGGGTGCGTCACTGCTGACCCTCTGACAAGCTGTGCAAATGGGGCTCTGGAGAGCAGCAGAATGGGAGGGAGATGCAGGAGAGTCAGAGCCAAGGGAAGGAGGGCTCTTCAGCGGGGAGCAACCTGGAGAGGGGTGGACAGAGCCGCCGCGTGCCCGGAGCACGCCAAGACACCACCTGTTACCTCAGAGGAGAGGCTGCAGGAGCCTGGCGAGAAGAGGCGGGGTCAGGAGGAGGGAGGGGCAAAAGGCACAGGGTCCCAGCATTGGATGGGCTTGTCTGGCCGGGCCACTCTGTGCAAAGCCACAGAGAGACCACACAGAATGGAAAATGGACGCTGGAGCCTCGGGATTGGTCTTCTCCCTCCCAGCAGAGGTGTCCCAACCCTTCTGCACACGGGCACTAGTGTCCTCCTGAAGGAAAGTCTGCATGTGACAAACCTTTACTCAACAGCTTTCCCGTGCTTCCCGCTTCCCGGGTTTTACAGCCCAAAGTTCTTGGCCAAGGATTTAAGTGACTCCAAATCTGGCCCGAAAGGCCTCACCTTCTACCGTGTCCTTCCACATCCCAGCAGTCTGAGCAGCCTCTTCCCCGTTGCACACCGAGAACTTCCACACCTTCACTCACTGGGTCATGCTGTCCCCTCAGCCTGGAAGGCCCTTCTCCACGTTCTGCTAGTGACAGCCCTTCTGTCCCCCAAGGCTGAATACTACCTGCATCGCAAAGCCTTCCTGGGCCTCCCTTGTAAGAGGGCTCCTTCCTTCAAGGCCCCAAAGTGTGGTACTTGGCCTAGCAATGATCTTATTCATTCTCCAATTGGGTTTTGGCCTTCTTTCTCCCCTCTGTGAGCTCATGAAAGCAGAGAGCACATTTTATCTTTGACTTCCTTGCAGTACATTTTCTTACACACAGAAAGCACTCAACAGATGCCAGCAAAGCATATGCCCAGGTTTAGCCTGTCTTATAATCATGTGTGTTAGCTGAGATCTCTGAGCGCTTTGATATTGAGGACATACCCTTCTACACACATGCTAAGACTTTTGAACATTTCCCATGGATAGACAGAAATGGGAAAACTTGGCGTGGCTGTTAAACGTGCTATATCATATGTGCTGCCTAGGACGGCGCTGTAGAGAAATCCCAACAAAATCCCATCACGATCATAAACACAGTCATCCCAAGGGCCAGGCACTGGGAGGAAAAAGTTTCTCAACACTCAAAAAGCATCTGTTCATTATCTGGCATCTTTTAGTCCTCCCAACAGGCTCTGACAGTATTTAGATTAAATTAATATACTGTTTCTTTACTCAATAATTTGCTATTGCTGTAAGAAAAACATATGGTCCAGATGGGAATTCATCGTGGTCCAGTGAGGACCTACTGTGTGTCAGTAGTGTGTCTGCTTTTACAAATGTAGTACCATAAATAAGTCCGGTCAGTTCCGTCTGTGGTCTGTGTTTTAGAGGCTAGACATTTTCTGTATTGTTGTATAACACAGCAATTTAGGATTGATCTAGACAATCCTTCTGCTTCTTTCTTTTTTGGCCTCCTTTGTTTTATTTTAGGATAGGCAGTTATAAAACACAGCTGGCTCCTTGGAAAGAAAGGCTACATTCTTGATGCAGCTGTGAACAACAGGATCACTTAAATCTATCTCTAATCCAACCAACCTGGCTCTTGGCAAGGAAGAAAAAAAAGAGCTAATTGTCTTTAACACTTGGACTTTGACATGCGCCTCCCCAAAAGAAACAAGGATAATGTAGGCAGAGGGTCTTTTGAGTGATTTTAAAATCCATTTTCCTTGGATCTTGCAGAGTAGGATAGAGGGGGTGAGTCTCCAAAGCACAGAACTGGCGAGATGTCTGCTCCATCTTCATAATAACCATTTCTTGCACATTTTTTCCCTGCTAGGCAGGATGCTCAGAAGAGCTTTGCCCATTTTACCTCATTGTGTCCTCCAAGGTATGAGCCATTTACCTATGGTGAAACTGAGGCTCAGAAAAATGTGCTCACCTTTGGTCACATAGCTGGTACAGGGTAGGATTGGCATTTAAACCCAGTTGTCTAACTTTGGGACCCACATTCTAGTCACAACTGGGATTTTTCTTAACTTATTCCCACTGTGGCAGAATTGCACCCAGAACATACTTGAGAGGTGAGTAATGACCAGAGCTGAGAAAATGGAGGGTGTGTTAGATGGCATCTCCTTGACTTGAAGTGATTCTGAAGGACAAAGGCAAGAAAGATGCCAGTTGGCCTATCCAAAAAAAGCCCCCCAAATGGGCTTTGGTCTGCGTATGTCTGCCCCCAGATTCATACATCGAACTTCTAACCCTCACAATGACATCATTAGAAGGTGGGGCCTTGGGGCAGCAATTAGGGCATGAGAGTGGAGCCCACGTGAATGGATCACCACCGCAGAGATCCCTCACCCCGTCCACTATGGGGGGTTACAGGAAACAGATGGCCTTTGAGGAAGCAGCCCTCAGTAGACACTAAGTCTCCTGGACCTTGACTACCCAACTTCCCGAGCCATAAGAAACAAATGTCTGTCATGTAGACGCTACCAGTCTGTAGCATTTTGTTGTAGCAGCATAAACATACCAAGACAGTTGCTATGCACAAGTGTTTTAGAAGGATGTTCACTACAGTATTATTAGTAATTGTGACCACAAATTGAATGTCCAATAGTAGAAGACTCAGTAAATAAATTACAGAGGATTGTACCAACTCCTCACAATGAGTGTATTCATTATGTGTTACAAACATGTACTACTAATACTACTAAGAAATAATAGAGGAATGCGTGATCCATTAAAATTCTATTTTAGAAGAATATTAAGTGAAATGATGACTTCCCATAGTATATTCTTTTTTTTTGGTACCAGGGATTGAACTCGGGTCCTTGCACTCATGCAGCAGGTGGCGAAACCACTGAGCTAAATCCCCGGCCCCCCATAGTATATTCTTGAGTGCAAAAAACTAAGTTCAAAGCCTCTAAATGCATTATGATGCTATATTTGTTTATATGCACAAACACATGTATACATACATTGATGAGAAGGTGGCTAGCTGGATGGGTAAAGGAGAGACAGACAGACAGATATAAACACGAGAAAAACTGGAAAGATAACAATAGTGATTATCTCTGGATGACATGTAAGTTTTTATTTTCTTAAGATTGATTAAATTTTATATTTTCTATAATGAAATCTATATCCAAAAGTAATTTTTGAGTAGCATATACTTATTAACTCAGCAATTTCATTAAACAAGTTGATTTTGAGTATCTTATATGTACTAGGCACACTATATTCAAAACAATAAGAAACTAAAAATGAAAAAGACAATGGACAACTTGTATCCTTGCTCTGCTAACATTTGGGATGCTCTCCCGCCAGTCTTTTCCAGTTTTTAAAACACAGTAGTGGCCAAGTCAGGTAACAGTGGAGCCCTGGTATGTAGTTAGTTATGAGTCCAACCAGCCTCCAGACCCTGACTCTGGCCCTCCTACCATGTGACAGCATGTCACCTCCCTCTAAGCCTCTGTTCATCATCTGTAAGGACTGGTGCCTCTTCCTTGATTTTTTGGAGGACTAAATGACTTAATACAATTAGGGTTTCTGCAAAGTACCACAAATAACAGCTATTATAATTGTCCTCTGCAGAATGTGTACGTGGTGGTTCGATTTCATAAGCATGGCTTTCTTCTGAAGAGCAGTAATACAAGAGTGTTTCTCTGCAAAGTAGGTACAACTGTTCAGGTCTTGTGGAAAAGTGAGATCATTCAGTCAAAGTAGGTTTTCTGTCAAAGCTGTGAATTTTGTTCTTGTTTTTGTTTTTGTTATGTTTTATTCTTAGTTGATCAAACAATTCCTCAAGAAGAGTGGAGTAGACCCATTTGGCTTCATGTCCCAGCCAAAGATGGAAAAGACAGAGAGCTACCATGGTATAAAGAGAGAAAGGTTTTTACACACAATTCAGAAAAGTCAAAGGGGCAAATGTCGGACAAAGCTTACTTAATTGAGTTGGAAACCCTGTGCGATAGCTTTTCCTGAGCAACCCTGTGACTTTCACATTGGTGTTCTAGTCCATCTGATGACTGCAGGACAGTTCTATGAATGCTTTGGAAGGAAAATGTTCAGTGATCAGGGAACTCCTGGCAGCACCAGCCTCTGTCCAGCTCTGGTTCTGCTCCCACTCTTGCCTCAGCTGTGGTCACCGCCTCCGCATGACTCTGTGGCCTCCCAACCCACACCCCAGCCTTCCTTCTGCCCCTCTTAGGGTCAGTTCCCCTCTCAGGAGCCGAGGGAGGGTCCTAAAATGTCCACCACTGCATGCCACCTCCTGCTTCCAGCCTGCTCAGTGACTTTCCACTGTGCTTGCAGCAAACCCCTATGCCTCTACGTGACTCCAGGGCTGGCACACATGTTCTTCCTGCCTGAGATTAGCCGGCATCCTGCTCCTTGCATGCACATAGTCCTTGTTCTTTGGGTCTCTGCTTCTGAGTCACCACCTCAGAGAGGCTTCTCTGTACCCCAATTAGTGCCTTAATTGTTCTCTTTGTACTATATATTTTTTTTGAGACAGGGTCTCACTATGTAGTTCAGGCTGGCCTTGAACTCACTATGTAGCCCAGGGTTGTCTTGAATTCAAATTCAAGGCAATCTCCTGCCATAGTGCTGCGAGTACAGGTGTGTTCCATCACACCCAGCTCTACAGGGTATATCTTGTCACAGTTTCTTCGCTGGATTACTTGGTTTGTGTCTGCATGCTTGGCCTATCACCCACTCCCCTGGCCCATCAGAATGTAAATTCCTCAAGGGCCGGCCTCTAACTGTCCTTTTGATGTTATATCCCTGGTGCAGAACATCTCATGGAGTTGGTGCTCAATGAATGTTACAGGAAGTGAGGCAGGGAGAGAGTGAGAAAGCCCTCAAAAGGGGGGACACCTCTGCAGGCAGCCTGGTTTCCTGTGGATGTAGGCAGTATGTCCTGCTGAGCCCTAAAATTATGGTGCAAGTTAAAAATAACAGCCCTGGGTGGAGTGAGAAGTCTTTAAAGAGGATGGGGGAAAGATAATGAGAAACATGAGCTGGCCAACACAGATCCAGCAGGATGTGGGACTGGCCAGGAAGAAAGAGCTCTTGACTCCAGGAAAATACTGCCTTTGGGGCTGCCATCGTCTGATGAATGTACAGCTCCTAATTTGTTACCAAAGTCTTTCTCTTGATCTGCCTGTGTACGAAGGACTTTAAAGTAGCCAATTCAGGACATGCTTCTGTCCTAGAGCAGGCCATGATTAGAGATTTTTAAAAAGACAGTGCCTGCCCAGCCATGAGAAGAGGAGAGACCTAGAGGTTACAGAACCCTTGAAACCTACTTTGGCTCACCTTCCATTTGACCTACTCCAGGGCCCCCAGTGTGGGATCTGAACCTCCCACCACAGTGGGCTCCAGCTGGCCATCCCAGGGTGAACCCACCCTCCAAAGGCTTGGCTTGGTTCTGGGGCAGCACAAGGCAGGGAGGGTCAGGTCAATGGATCGACAGAAACAACTCAGACGTCGCCTTGGAAACACTCTCCCCCCTTGCACTACAGGCATCTGGATCCACCCTGAACCAGCTGTGTATTAAACCCCCAGGCCTCAGGAGGAGGTGGAGAAGTGCTGGGAAGGGTCAGAGTGGAGCGGGAAGGGGTCCACCTCCTTTATGGGACTGTATCAATCTTCAGGCCTTAGTGAGAAGTCCGAAGTCCCAGGAGAGTGGCAGGCTATAAATCCATCTTTCAGGCCTGGCCCCGTAGTGAGTGGATGAGCTGAGCGGAGTGTGGGGGCTGCCAGCACCCCTCCTCCAGACCACAGCCTGGACCCATTCCCAGAATCCATCTCTCTGTGTTGCTTTGGAAGCCAAGCAATGTGATCATGGTCACCTGGTGCGAGGAAATATTCACAGACCTCTAAGACATTGATTGCCACTGAGTTTTTCCATCTCCGCAACTACGAGACAGGCAAGGGGCCACAAAGGAAGGGAGGGGAATTAGCAAGTGTCAAAAGGGACTGTTGTGCTACAGGCTTTACACCGCACCTCTATTTCAGTCCCGTATCCATGCCCCGAGAGAGGAGCTCTTAGAGGGGAGAAACTAAAAATAAAAGAGGATCAGCTCCCTCACCCTCTCTGGGAGGGAGGGTGAGGCATAAGGAAGGCAAAATGCAAATCTCTGTGCATTTGCCACCTGTAACAGTCCACCTCTCTAATCTCTGAAGTTATTTGTCAAGTGATTTGAACTCAGAGCCCAGCACCAGGAGAACTGAGCAGAATTTTCAATGGGCCCACATACTGAGGAGCCACAAGGCCCCTGCCTGGGTAAGAATCTCAAAGTCTTTTTTTGCACAGAGTAAAGGGAGAAAAGTCAACAGTGATTTAATCATTTTCATACAGCTTAAAACTGCTGAAGAAGGCTATGTCTGCTGGGGCTTAAACCCTTTAAGGGGCTCTTGCTTTCTTGGCCGGATCTAGGTTCCTGACCTGAGGATTTTAAGTCCTGAAAAAGCACAAGTTAACCCTCCCCTGGGACAAGAAAGGCTGACAGGGAATGGCAGGGAAGCAGGTGATTGACCTTCACATCCCAGGGTCATTTTAAAAATTTCAAATACATTTATATGAAGACTTCTGAAAACCTTAGCCAGACTGCAAAGTTTGTCAGCAGCAACAGCAACACATATTTTGTTGAGCAAATACTGTGTGCAATTAACGTGTGCTCTCTGTAAATTTTTATACTAACCCTATGGGACAAAAACAGCTAACATTGACATAGCATTGACATGGACTTTAGACTTTACCTGCATTAACTCACATATTCCCGTTAACATCACTAGATACAGCTGTTGTTATTGTGTCTGTTTTAAAGACAGAGAAGTTCTGTGACTTGAGCAGGCCTCACAGCTATTGAGTGACAGACAGATCCAGAATTTAATCCCGGACAGTCCTGCCCGGAGTTCCTGCTCTTGGCCATTACGGCACCCACTAGAGCACCTCGGGCTGTTTCAGAAATAACGAAAAGGCAATGCAAGATGGGGGAGAACTGGAACCATCAAAACATTTCTTGGTCTCCCTTGTCAGAAGCATAGGGCTCTGCTTCTCCAGCCTGCAGCACAGACATTCCAAGCCTGGTCAACGACCTGGAGATGTCATCCTTGGGAAGCAACCTTCCTTTGAAAGATGCCAATCTGAAACTGACTTGCATCTTTGCCATTTAGAACAGTTCCCGTTATCACTCCAAACATAAGACACTGATCTAGCCTAAGGAGGAATGTTTTGCTCTGGTTACGGAAATCCCACCTGTCATTAAGCCACCCCGGCCTGCGACCTGAGCCAGGGAAATCCTGTTCTCTGGGCCGCTGAGCTTGCTGTATGGTCAGGGCCCAGCTCTGAAGCATTAACTCCCAGCTGTCCCTCCTTGGGCTTGTCATCTTCCAACAGGGATTCTGAGCAAGGCCATGGAAAGGTTCACTTCTCGGAAGCCCTTTCTGTCCCCAGAGGTACCAGGCAGCACTTTGCACATGCTGATTAACTATAGTCAATGGCATCTGCCATCCCCAGCGGGTTGGCAGGGAACACAGAGGCTACCTGCTCTGGCTGCTTCCGTGGGTGTGAGGGCCAGAACGTGGTGGCTTGATGTCCCCCTGCTGGGCATTGGCAAAACTTGTTTGCCTTCGATGCCCATCAGCCAACAAAGTTACTCATTTCTGTGCATGAATAACACCCCAAGAGTGGATTTTTCCAGGCCCAAAGTGGTTCTGTGCAGAGAGGAGACCAGGCCTTCTCGGCCAGAGCATGTGACACACGGCACAGGGTTCTGAGAGCTGTGAGGGGCTCCTGGATGCACACTTCCCAGCTTTGCTTTGGACATGCCTGCCCCCTTCAGAGCTAAAGGACCAACAGTAGGCAGTCCCGCAGAGTAAGTGATAGAAAGATTGTTTAAAACTGGTGAGATACCTGTTGACTGGGGCAAGTCCCATGGAGGAAAGAGGAAGATGGGGAGTACCAGGAGTGTCTCTTTGAGGAGTTGACAGGAGAGGTAAGGCTGAGGATGGAAGGGGATCTGCTATGCAGAGAACCAGGGAGACAGCATCCAGGCAGGAGAGTAGCAATTGCAAAGTCTCAGAGGCAGGAAAGGGCATAAAGGCATCTCAGAGCAGAAAGGAAGCCGGGGGTTCAAGTAGGTGCTTTGTATGGGGTTTGCTCTCTCTCCTCCAAAGTATATTTCAGACTTTGTTCTTGCTTAGCCAAATCCAGTCCCTCTGCCAAAATCCAAAGGAAGAGAATTCTTTTTGTGGCAGGCAAGGCACTGTGGCAAAGGCCTGGTGTGCCTTTTTCTGTAACAGGAATTTGGTTGCATATGGACTGTGCCCACAACAGTTGGCACTGACCTGATGTTTCCCGATGATGAGAAAGAACTGTCAGGTAGCCGCGGCATTCAGGCAGCTGGCAGGGCTGCCAACACCAAGCTGGAATTCCTCCTACCCCTGCCCCCGGGCCCCAGGCCCCAGGCCATCTCACTGCTTCTTGTAGGAAATCATGAATAAGGCAAAGTTTGCCAGTAGGTCTCTGAATTCTCTGTTCAGCACCTCCTGCCCCTTTTCAGAGCTGTTTCACCCACTCTTTCCCCTAAGGTCCTCAGTGTTCTCCTGGGCTTCCTGTTACACACTGAGCCTCCTGAATGTAACCTGGGCCTGCAAGCTCACTGACAGGAAAGAATGGTCCCCCTTTAAGCCCTCGTGATGGGGCCATTATAAACACCTAGACCACACGCTGCTGAGGGTGCACCATGGCCATGCACCCACTATTTGGGAAGTAGCCTGGAACTCTGCTCTTAGTGCCCATACAGCCCACCCCAGGTTGTGAAGCCAAGGTCTCCTGATGCCTGCTTCAGGACTGACCTGAGGTTGACCCATGCCGTGGGCATCTCTAGCCCAAGGTTCCCTTTGTTGAAATGTGATTTTACTCTACATAGGTAAAAGGCCTCTTTTGCCTTTCTATGGCTCACAACTTCAGGAACTAAATCCTCGAAGGGCCACTTATCTGACTCTGCTCCTGTTTCCACTTCCCCTACAGTCAAGCTACACTGGCCTTCCAGTGACCTAGAGTGCTATGCTGCCTCATACCACGAAATCTTCCCACATGCTCTTCCCACAGCTGATCTCACACAAGCATCAGCTCTCCTGGACCTCCCACCTGCTCAGGTGCCTCTGCCATCTGCGTTGCAGACCACCTAGAAAGGTTACCCCTGGAGTGATGTCCACGACTCCATCTAACCGCTAATTCTCATGGCGGCGGGGACTGCTGGGCCCAGTGCCACAGCTGTGTTTACAGGCTCTCTGTCAAACAGGAAGTGCCCTGTGACCATGACGGAGCTGAATGAACCTGAAGTAGTCACTACTGGCCTTCTGTGAGCCCCACCCAGGCCTCACTCCATCTCTTTCTCCTCTTGTCTCTTTTCATCTTTCTTCTTTACTTTCCCTTTCTTCCTCCCTCTTCACCTTTTCCATTTAGTCCTTCTCTCCTGGGCCTTAAGCCTACTTGTAGCTCCCAAGAATACTGTTTTTGGTGTGTGTGTGTGTGTGTGTGTGTGTGTGTGTGTGTGGTGCATGTGTGCATGTGGGTGTTTGATTGTAGTAGTGTCGAACTCAGGGCCTTGTGTATGTCAGGCAAACACTCTACCACTGAGGTACACCCAAACGCAAGATACCATTTAAACCAACAGAAAGGTACTCAGAGCTCCCTAGTTAGGAGCACAGACTCACTGGACCACCTGGTGTGAAGCTTGGGTCTGTCACTCGGTACCTGTGTGACCACAGGTAAATGGCTCACCCACTGAACCTCATGTCCTACATCTGTAACAACCCTGCGGGTTGACAAACTAAAATCCTGGCCCAGTGCTCAGACAAGGGAAGGACTCGAGGAACACCAGTGACCAGGATGGAAGCTCTTCGGTTCTCAAATGCTCACAGATGCAAACAAAGCTCCATGCCAAAGCAAAAGTGCCTCCATGGCCAAAAGGTGGCACTAATGGTCATGGTTACCATATCACTTTGGATTTTGGACCAAATGGACTTGTGAGCGCCTCTGCAGAGCTCACATTTTAACAGGATGATAGCAGATATTTACATCACTCTAAGCCGGCCACTGCACTAAGGCAGTTATTCCTTTGATCTTTTCCATATCAAAGTGTATACTCTATTACCTACTTTACAGATAAGGAAACGGAAGCAGCTCACAGGACTAATAAGTGGCAATCAGAATTTGAAGCCACAGAATCCATGTACTTAGCCACCATATTACGCTACTTTTCTTATATAGTATGATTCAGGAGTTAAAATAATTGCTAGTCCTGCCTCCCCTTTTGGTCCCTGCAGGCCACTGGCCCAGATAACTGCTCTTGTCCTACACCTTGGGCTCCTTCCAGCTGAGTTGGACAACTTGTCAGCCCAGTTCATCTGTGTATCCAGCCCACCTTATAGGTCTCCTCCCTTCTCTGTGGTTGATCGGACTGGATCGAGTCACATATGAAATGGGACACTTTGTGGGTACTTGACAAACAATTGCTGGTTAGTGAATCCTTTCCTAAGGAAAAATACTCATTCACCCACAATTTATGTGCCACAGATAGATTTTACTTTACTGAAAGCAGGGTACATCTGTGGCACAAATGGCTATGGATTATTTTTCCAACAGCCTAAGTAAGTCAAGGGGTACTGCCTCCACCAAGCAATATGTATTTAATGAGTGGAAGTGGGTGTGCCTCACACTCTGCACAATGCCTAGTTCCTGGCTGCTGGTGCAGCAGGGCTGGCAGGTTCATGATCCTTAATGGCCTATTCAGGGTCCACAAAATGCATGTCCACAAAGAGATCAACCGCGCTGTCCCTCCAGGGCAAAGGGACGTCCTTTGCTAGTGTAGGTGAAGGTTATGGTCGTCTGTTCCCCATCTCCCCAAAAAATACTATCTTCATGGTTGGTGCTACTCACCTGTAAGTCAAACCACTTCCCCAGATTCTGCTTTCTTAACCCTTTTTGAACACAGGCAAGGCTTATGTGAACAGATTTGGGAGAAGGTTTACAGGAAGTTCATTGTTTCCTTCCTGGACTCTTTGTATATTAACATTTGCAAACCCATGCATACTAAAAACAGCAAGGATAACCAGAGTCTCCCTGCATCTTCAGCTGGCTACCCTCAGCAGCAAACTGGTGCTCTCACCCTCAGAGATATAGTTTCAAAAGGGGACTTTCCTAAACACAAAGAAAACAGAGGAGAAGGGAACTGTGGCTGTGAATCAGACTCTCCACCAAAATGCACACTTATTCACATGAACAGCCCTGGTAAACAGCCGGCCGACCCCTTGCCGGTCACCACTTCCCAAAGCAAGGCTCCTTTCTTTCACCCCTTTGTTACCACCAGGGTGGCTCATCCTCACGCAGAGCCCTGGGGAGGCAGCCCTGCTCTCCTCTGCCTGGATGTTCTTGTCCTCTCCCTGGGGCTTAGAGAGCTAAACCATGAACATTCACATCCCTGTAGAGAATGAAAGGGAAAGCGCTGGTCACCAGAGCACAGAGGGAGGAGGAAGGAGATGCCTGTAAAGCAGCCAGAGAAAGCACAGGGTGCTGGAATTCTGCGGGGACGCAGGCGAGCTCTTGGGCTGAGACGGGAGGTGTGGTCTCTGAAAACCCGTCCTTGATTAAATGCCTGAGATTCCCACCCCAGCACCGGGAGGGAGGCCCAAATTTCCCAAGTATGTCTGCATAGGAGCCCTGCGCACTTTGGGTACACAGTCGCAGGGAGGGTGTGGCTAGCACGAGCACCCAGTGGTTAGCCATTCCGGCTCCTTTTCTCTTGGTGCTGTGCAAGGGGTGCAAGATGCAGATGAGAGAGTCAAAGATGATCAGACAAAAGGTGAGACATGACCAGGTGGCCCAGGGTAGGGACATGGGAATACCACCCTCTCACAACCTATCGCTCACACCCTCAGAAGATCCTATTATTCAGCCCAACATTTAGGGCAGACGCCTTCTGAGATCTAAGCCGCCCACCAGGTGGACTGGTCTCTCAGGGCATTGAATTTTCAGGCTTCCTGGGAGGGTGAGTGTGACACAGCAAGATTATGTCAGCCAGAGCACCACGGCCACAGCCTGCGGCTTCCACAGACCGCAGGGGCGGCTTCCAGCACTGTAGTGACTGAGAACATCCTAGCTCCCTCCCATCCCAGTCCCCCAGGCGAGCACTAGGGGCAGGAAGATAACCGAGCAGCGTGGCGGCACATGATTATTTCACAGTGTCTAAACCCACAGTGCTATTTTTGCAAGTCTCTGCCATCAGCAAGCCTTTGCCCCACACAGCAGTCGGGGACCCCCAGCCAGAGGTGAGCTACTAGGGAGTCACTGGTGGGTGGCTCCATGTTATCTGCTTAAAACGCTTCTCAGCCTTACTGGCCTGTTTTTACTTTTCTCTTCCACTAGCCTTCTATTTTCACCCAGACACACCCTCGGCTCCTGATATAACGTGTTCTGCTGCAGAGCAGACCCCTGATTCTTACCTGAAAAGCTTGCAGGCTGATGCTGTCCCAGGGAAACTGCATCCACTTGGTGTCCTCTGCTCTGCCACTGCTTTGTCACTGTCACCTTGCTGTGGCCGCTTCCCCAGCAGCCCGAAGCTGGCTCTCTGAACCTCGTTGTTCCTGCAGCTCTGTGTGGGGAGAGGGACGGGCCGTGGCATGCACATCAGGTTGCTGGCCCGCCTCCAGACACCATGCCACAGAGCTGCTACCAGTCCCGGAGGGCTGTGTGGGAACCGGCGGCAGGTGAGGGGAGCTGGGGGTGTCAGCCTCTAGGTCCGTCTGCCCCTTGTTCATCAGCAGAGGGGCTGCCTTCCCCAATGGCCCCCTCCCACCCACAGCTGGACATACAGAACTCTAAGTGCCCCCCAACTCCGGGCCACAGGCAGCAGACCCAGGAACCCAGAGCCTCTGGCCAGCAGAGAGAAAGGCAGATGGGAGACAGTGAGAGCAACTACCCCTGGTGTTATTTTACCACGGTTTGTCTTGGGGCAAATGCCTGAGCCCAGCGGACTACTGGCCTGGCTGAGAAGGATCCTGTTTATTTTGAGGCCTCAGTCACCAGGGAAACAGCAGGTCGTGGTTGGAGACACTCCTCTGGAATCAGAAGGCTGCTGGATGAAAGGGAGCCCTTTTCTGTTCTGTCATCTGGCATCTCTGCGCAGGGTGTAGGTGTCTCTGTGGGGCAGCGTGTCTGTCTGTCTGTCTGCACCATTCCTAGAGCCAAGCCCTACAAAGGGTATTTTACAAAGCTAGTCAGGGGAATGGGTGTCCAGGTTAGGACCGGGAAGGGGCTGCAGAGAGCCTTCTGCACAAGCCTGCCCTGTTGGTCCCGGTGAGTCCTCATGTGACTCAGTTTCAGGGATGGGGATTTCTTCCATGAGGCATGGATGTTGTGTTCACACCACTGCCGAGATGGAAAAAGGACAGAGGGAGGAAGGGAGGGAGAAGGAAGGAATCTAAAAAACTAACTCTGGCTAAAAGGTGGGGAACAAAGGTAGATTGAAAGGATAAGAAGGACAGGGTGTCTTTGAAGAGACCAAATGGAAACATGATTAATACTTTCCTATAACTGGCAAAGAGTCTCTACTCCTCGTGTAGCCATTTGAGCCTTGGAGGCATGAGTGGGTGGTGAGTGTGTGTTCACATTCACGTGCACACACAAGCCTGCCCGCCTGATGATTCAGAGACAGAGGGACAGATGGACCTGGAAGAGCTAGGTTTCTTTCTGGTTTCTTGCTTCTCTGGGCAGTGGCTCAGGTACAGTGAAGGTGGAGGTGGACACTTCTCTGCACGAAGCACCCGGGGGCCATCCATGTACCTGGAGCACCGAGGAGTCTTGGGAGCTCATCCTCTGTATCTGGGAACCAGAGGTGTGGACATCTCATGGCTCTGACCATGGATCTCCCCGCTGCGGGTTGACACCCTTTGACCTCCCACACTGTGCCACGCTGGGTGACTCAGCTCTGCAGGGCCCAGAGTCACTCTTTGCTGATGGCGAACAGTAAGACTTTCCTATTCTCATCATCCCTGCAGACTCAAAGAATCGGCATGAGGTGTGATAATCAAATGCATCCAAGCGCGTGAAAGCACCTTAAACACCAGGGATACAAAGACAGTTGTTATTTCATCTCTCCACTGCATCTGGTTGTGAACCATTCTTTAACACACACATGCACACTCACAGAGGTTTTAGTAAATGTAATCCTTAGCTAATGACTTACACTAATTTCTCTGCTATATATTGTTACAATCCAAATACTGGGAAATATTTAGTTACTTAATTCCCTGCATGTTGAAATTTTTTTAAAATTCCATTTTAACAGCCCTCAATCTCTATATTTATTTCAACTTCCATGTTAAATATCTAGATTTATCTTTTAAATATATATGGATTTATCTTTTAAATATACATCATGTCTTAAGATATGATGATATGATGATTTTTGGCCTCACTATTATTTAGAGTGGAAAGGGACTCCAAGATTACCTGCTAGAAAAGTCTGGGCTCAGAATAGCTCTTAGCTTTATGCCAGGAAATAGTCTGTGGAAATAATAGCTGTTGAAACCACTTATTAAGCATCCACAATAGACTAGATCCTATACAGTGCACGTATCAGAAATCATACCTTCCCCAAAGCTCTTATACCACTTCAAAAGCCATTTCTGCCATGATAAAAGCTTACATGAGAGCCGTTCCACCCCTGCAGAGAGGTGGTCTGAGAAAGAAAGAAAATTATAGATTCTGAGGACCAAGAAAAATCCCAGTCGGTTTATCCACAGATCTGTGGGCATGGCCGGCATCATCCACATCTAAAATGTTAGGGCTGGTGCTAGACGTGCGATTTCCCTTCTGCGTCCTGAGAGGCAGGCTCCATGAGGGCATTTAGGCAGTTGTTATTACAGAAAGTAGCCCCAACCTCTTCTAAGAGAGTTAGAGGGATGATAAAAGTAGAATATGGCTTTTCTGCAGTTTTATTTATTCTGTGCTCAGTGCTTTCAAAAATCAGACATAAAACTCACTTTTTAACTTCAGCAGCATGAACAAAGGAGCAAAGCATTTTGCCAAAGAGTCAGAGGATGCAAAATGCCACCCAGCCATAAATACATTTTCTTCACTCCTGGAGTAACCTAAGCCCTGGCATCTTGTCCTTGAATCTTGAGACGGACATTTGGTATTTGCTTTAAAATTTCCCCTCATTCATCCTGTTTACATGAATGACGCAGTTATGTGAAACGCGTACCAGACACAGTGCATTTCTTCCTAATCTCATTTGACCTTGCTCAGGCACTACAAATCCTAATCAGCTGACAGGAAAATTCAGATGCTGTAGGCCACTCTCTTCTCCCAACTCGGACTTCCTTCTGTTTATGGCCAATCAAGCAGTTAAATCAAGGCCTTCTGGCCTCCCAGTGGGCCAGGTGCCAGGCCGGTGGCAAGTCTGGGAAATGCAGCAGACAGTCCCAGGAAATTGCATTTATTGCTCAGGAGACCCGACGAGGACAGTACATGCGGCAGTACACACTAGCAGAGCTGCCCAACAGAAACCAGGTCCAGCAGCTGCAAGAAAGAAGGTGCCTCGCCCCAACCCAAGAATGTGGGCTTGCCCCAGTTTGCAGCTCTCTAGCTCTGGAGGCCAGAGTGCTTAAAAAGGTTCCTGTTGTTGAGAGGTGGGCTCCTTCCCCTCAGATACTGATCAGCCATTGCCTAGTCTGTTTTCCTTGATTCTAGTTTTTAAATTGTATTTCGAATATTTTAAGTAAGAAGAAGACTTCATGGACATGATTACAATGTACAATGTACAAAAAGATGTAAAACGGTCCTCACTAGCCCTTTTCTCCTGCAAAGATAAGCACTGATAATTTGTATGTGTGTGTGGGTTTGTGTGTGTATGTAGGGGAACTGGGATCTTCTCAGGGAGAAAAAAATGTCTTTATATGGCTAGATGTCTGTATGTTTAAACTATTGCTTTTCACTCAATAACAGATCTTTGCCCATTGGTCTAGTCCACTCAAGCCTAGTTCACTGCAATATACTCCTAACTGGTCCCTCTGCTTCTATCTTTGTAGTTCATCCCAGAAGGATCTTGCTAAAAGGTAAATCAGATTGCGTCTCTATTTGTTCAAAACTGCCCAGTGCCTTTCCCTTGCACTAAGAGCAAGTGCTAAGCATGCCTCCACCACCTGCTTCTCCCCGAGTTCACCTCTATTCACCCTTCCTTGCCCACTGTGCTCCAGTCATACTGCTCTTTGTATGCCAAGCTTGGTGCTACCTCAGGGTCTTTGCACTTGTTGTTCCTTCTGCACAAAATGTACACATTTATTTTCTGCTCCTTGATTCCTTGCATGGCTGGCTCTTTGTTGTCCATCTGATCTGATCTTAGACCATCTCTGCCCAGAGCACCTGTTTTATTTATTTATTTGTTTGTTTGTTTGTTTGTTTATTTATTTATCTTGTACCAGGGATTGAACTCAGGACCTTGCGCTTGCAAGGCAGGCACGGTGCCACTGAGCTAAATCCCCAGCTCTTCAGACCAGCTGTTTTAGATCAGCCTTTCCTCATGGTCCTTCACGTCCCCTGCTCTCTTTCTCTTCACGGAACTTACTGGTACTGGCTGAATATTACCATATTCATAAAATATTAACTTCTTTGCTTTCTGTCTGTCCCACTTCACACACTGAAATGAAATTCCATGAATAGAGAAGGGTTTTTGTGTCTTCATCCTTAGATCCCCTTGTGGATACACATCGAGTCACCGTTAAGTGTTAGTTAAACTACACAGGGCCGAGTTTCTGATTCAGCAGGTCTGGGTGGGCCTACTCGACTAGAATCTGCATTTCTAACAAGCTTCCAGCCTTGCTGCTGGTTCAGAGCCAGCCCAACTGGTGTTGCATATATGTTCATATGTGATTGTGAGGCTGCACATGAGGATCTGCTGCCTTGGCGTTTTCCGTTTATGGGTTAGTCCAGCATTGGACTGTAAGCCTCCTCCAACTCTTTGTGACAGGAAGGTCTTGAGTCTTAGCAGTTCAAATGGTTTATCAGCTCTGTGGGCTTGTCAGCTGGTGATCAGCACACTAAAGCTTCACCGACTCAAGGCAGAGCCTTGAAAGCCTTGAAAGCCTTCCTGCCTCTGCCTCAGCAGATACTCACCCCCGGGACGTGGTGTGGCTCTCGGGTGGTGTGGGACAGCACTGCCCCAGGAGCAGTCACTTCCCCAGTGTGGCCAACACCTGTGCTGCTGGTTCGGGATTTAGCCTCCGTGCCCAGGAATGTACACAAGCCGGCCCCCAGGTGGTTATAAAGCAGATATTTATCACCCCATTCCCCAGGAGAATAAATGTGTGTGAACATGCACTCATGTGCAGGCACACACACTTCTTACATGTCACTTTGGGAAGTTACAAGATGCCTTAACCCCTGGTTAATAATTAGCTTGCTGTTTGGCAAAACAAACAAAACCAATCTTGATCCCAGCATATTATTTAAATTCCTGATGAATCAGAAGTTTAAATGTAAAAAGGCAAACCTTAGAGGAAAGCATTATAGTAAAACATTACTTAATGAGATTTATCATCTTAGAATGTGGATTACTTTTTAAAGCAGGATTCGAAACACAGAAGTGAAAACAGAATAGTAAGAGTGATTCCATAAAATGTTAACTGTTCTATGCAAAAAAGAGGGGGAGAAATCCTCCTGGTTTAAACTCAGGGGAGAAATCTACGGATCCTATCTTTTCCATCTACAGCCTTTCCACTGGAATTATGTGAGAGGCCAACAGCTAGGCTCTCTGGAGCAAGACATGCATTTATCAGAGCAGACAGGGACCACATTCTTCAGCAAAGCCTTCCTACTGGGTTAATGATTCCACTAGTAGTGGCTTGGGTTTTTAAACAATTTTATCAAGGCATCATTTATAACTGGTGCCACCACTGTGGAAATCAGTATGGAGATACCTCAAAAAACTAGATTTAATTTTTTTTTTTTTTTTTGGTACTGAGGATCGAACTCGGGTCCTTGAGCTTGCACAGCAGGCAGCGAAACCACTCAGCTAAATCCCCGGCCAAAAAACTAGATTTAGAGGTCCCATTTGACCCAGTTATCCTTCTGCTGTGGATCTTCCCAAAAGAATTAGAAGAATCATACCACAGCAATATATGCATACCCATGTTTATAGCGGCAGAGTTTGTAATAGCTAAAGCTTGGAAACAGCCCAAGTGCCCATCAACTGGAGACTGGATAAAGAAGATGTGGGTTTTTAAAAAAAATAAAATGGAGTACTACTCAGCCATAAAAAATGAGAAGCTAGAGACATTTATAGCTAAATGGATGCACATTGAGGCCATACTCTTAAGTGAAATAAATAGGACACACGTGTAAATACTGAATAGTTTCTGTGGGGTGAAAAACTAAAAGTGTAAATAAGGTTCAAATGCTATAATTGATAATGTGAAATACGAAGTAAAGGTCTAAAGGAGTAGGGGAGTGGGAGGGGTAGGGGAAAGGAAAGAAGGGAAAAGAAAAAATATGAGAAAAGGAAAAAATGGAAACAAAGTCTGTACATAGGGAAAGGTGGAGAGGTGAAGGGAGGGCAAGGAAATGGCGAAAAATTAAGAACCAAGATACACCATGTAAAGGTACAAGATCCCAACGAGGAATGTAACTGTATTTTATACCTAAAATATACCAATAAACTTAATGAAAATACTTTTTAAAAGATATAATTTATATACCATACTGTTCACACATTTACAATGTACAGGTTAGCAGTTTTGGTATATTTACAAAGCTGTGTAACCATCACCACTATCACTGTGGGATATTTAGAAAGAAACCCCTTACTCATTAGCAGTCACATCCCATTCCTAGCTCCAGCCAGATTCGGGCAACCACTGTCTACTTCCTGTCTCCATAGAGTTTCCTGTTCTGACCATCTCATGCAATAGAACCACGTAGTGTGGGTTTTATTTTCTTTGTATATGATCTTCAAGGTTCATCTGTGTTGTAGTATGTATTAAAATTTCTGGCCTCTTTATTTCTGAACACTGTTTCATTGTATGGTGCACCACATTTTATTGATCCACTCCTCAGCTGATGGATACCTGAATTGTTCCCTCTGTTTAGCTATTATAAATAATCCTGCTATGAATGCTCATGTGCAAGTTTTTGCATGGATATATGCTTTCATTTCTCTTGGGTCTAGGGATAGTTTTTCTCTTAAGGCTTTTCCCAAAGAATTCTACTAAAACACACACACACACACACACACACACACACACACCCTATCATAACCTCATGGAGATGTGAGCAGGCTTGGACCCTGAAGACCTCAGTGTATGTCCGTCTCCCTTCTGGGACCTTATTGTAATCTCAGGATATGACTCAGTCTAACTGTGCCTCAGTTGTGCCATCAAGAGAAGGAAGATGAGAAAACTAGCTCTTTGACCCTCTCATAGGCTATTGTGAAGATAAATGAAATGACAGAAGTCAAATGAGAACTGCTCTTTTGAAGATTTAAACCATATGGATAGATTCATGTGCATCAAATAAGCAAGATGCACCCAGATCAAGAGTTTCATGAGCATGCAGATAACTGTACCAGCCAAGAAGCCTGTGGCCTGTGACTTGTGGGCACAGATGGTATAAAAAACTCACCATTTTCTAAAGATTTTAGTTTCCTCTGGGATGAGAATTTGGTTGCCTACCAAACCCTGTCAGCTTCTGTCTGAGCGAGAACCCTGGCGTGGTCACCACGGCCACCGTGGTGGTGTCTAATAACTAGTAGCCAGAGGAGCAGGTTTAAATTCTAAAGCCCATACATTCCCCCAAATATCACCCTGTACCCATTTAATTAAAAAGCGCCTTGTTCACTGCAGAGCTCCTTTTGTGAAATCCCTGACCCCTTGATGTTCTTGATGGCTCTGGGCAGGGGTGTAATTCTCACTCACACAAGGACTGTCCCCCAGAGAGGTGCTGGGATCCCTCCCAGCAGAAGAGGCTTTTTAAAATCAGGCAGTAGGAAACTGTACTGATAAGCATATGCATTATGAGTGGAAGAACAAACATGATGGTAGGCATGCCTGGGTTCTAATCCCAACGTTACCACTTACTGTTTGCATGATCTAGGACCTGTGAATTAATTATTTTAGACTCAGTTTCCCCACCTGTTAAATGGAGTAATCATAATACTTTCCTGGTAGGTTCTGTGTGAAAATTATCTGAGATGATACCTGTAAGAGTTCCTACATATATTCTGAGCTCAATCAATGTTTGCTATAGTTATTATACTACCTTTTTGTGGTACTGGGGGACTGAACCTAGAGAGCTGAGCTACATCTCTAGCCTTTTTTATTTTACTTTGAGACCATCAAAGTTGCCCATATTGGCTTTGGATTTGCCATCCTTCTGTCTCAGACTCCCAAGGAGCTGGGGTTACAGGCATGCGGCACCAAACCCAGCTTATTTATTATGTTGCTTTTAAAGAAGGAATTAAGGACCTCAAGCATTCCTGCTATTGGTCTTGTTTAGGAAGGCTTATTTTCTGTTGGTCACTTAATTGGACTCTCTTAATTGGGCATCTCCCATTAAATACCACAAAGAGGGCTGGCCACAAAACTTAATTCCCACCACCCCATCTATAAAATTCAAGGTGAGAAAGAAATTAGGAATCATGAAGTTCTTAAAGAATATTTAAACAAGGAAAAACAATCCTGATATTCACTGCCATTCGGGTTTGGGGAGGGGAGAGGGAATAAAAGTCTGGAAGAGCTAGACAGTGTCCCCGTGGGAGGGAGGTAGCACTAAGGCTGTCTTCTGTGTAAGGGTCGGGAGAGAGGAAGCGGTGAAGGGAAAGGAAGACCCAGGTGAGCACAGGCAGTTGGAGGGTCCAGGCAGGTCTGGCCTGGTAGAGATGGAGCCAGAGCCAAGCCTTTTTGTGTCAGTGGCTTTCCCACTCTCAGGGGTCTCTAGGAACAACATGCCACGGGGCCTTTTAGTCCTCTGTTCCACTAACAATTATCCTTCCTGAGAAACTTCCTGCCACTTGTGCCTCTGTGGAGTGTGAGAGGTAGGGAAGAGCAGGTTATGTTGGAGAGAAGCCTTGACTTTTAGTCCACACCACGGCAAGTGAGAGCAGCACAGTGGCAGCCCTGAGCTTGGCTGTCCTGGCTGACCTTGGCCCCCCTTCTCCTGGACCATCGAGTTGTTCACCTCTGGGGGGAGCCACCCTCTGCTGCTCTCAGTCTGTGTGGGTTTCGATGGGGACCTCTACACCCCCAAGGCAGGAGTGGGCACAGTCCCCGCCTTGCTTCCATGACAAGTGACCCCTACACTAGCTAGAGCCCCTAGGAACAAGAGGCATCTGCTCTCACAAGGTGGCTGTGGCAGCCTGAGCCGCTGGCAGCCCTGTCCCACCACACCAGCGAGTCTTCCCGGAAACAGAAGGACACAGGGAATGCAAAGCCAAGAGACAGAGAGGGACAGCCTCACACGCCACCACCTTATACCTGCACCGGCCATACCAAAACTGGCTTTTCAGTCACATAGTCCAAAAAGAAAAAAAAATCTTCTTTTTGCTCAAGACTCTTCAAACTGGGTTTCTGTCTGTGGTCACTAAAAGAATCTGGACTTATTCAAGTAATTACCTGGTCCCAGCAGAATTTGATTGACTTTTTTTTAGCATGGATATTTGCAGTCCACAGTTTAAGGGTACTCAGTAGCCAGGACAGTAGGATGCACGTGTGAGGGATGGTGACCCCCATACTTAGCCCCGAGTAGACACACGTCCCTGTGACGTGCTTGAGTGCGCAGGCACATTGGAAGGGGAGGCCAAGAGGGAAAATGTGTTTCTCCTCTTCCCTCACTCTGCTTACAGAGCAGTTCTCCCCAAACCTTTGATTTTATTCCTCTTGTTTTCAACCAAAATAGAGTTCTTGAATCTGTTAAGCATATTTGGTAGGACTCTTAAGAAGTCAGGAAGAGAAGGGGAAGGGAAGCTCTGCAGATCCCATTTTTTGTTTTATCCCTTTTGCCTAATAACAAAGAATCAGCTGGCATCCTCTTATTTCCTACTTCATGCAGCACTTTTTAAAATGAAGCACTAACTCTACTGTAATGGGATTTGTCTAACGATTTCCTGGTAAATGTCTTCTCAGCAAAGATAATTCACTTGGTAGGAATCACTTCCTGCTTTCCTGCTCAGAGCTAGACCTACCTATTTCTTTCTGGGAGTAAATTGGCCTCTGAATGAAGGCATACAGGAAATGTTTTACCATAGCCCCCATCACTCAGCCTCAAGCCACCCAGATCTGGGAAGGGAAAGGAAGGCACAGGGGCTGAGGGAGAGCATTCATGCTGAGCTCAGGTGCGAAGCCAAGCACTAATCTGAGTCTGTAGCCTTCTGAGTCCCTCCCAAACCGATGCACTCACCTCTATGCCTCGGCTCTGGGGCGCCTTCCTTCAGAGCAGTGAAGCTGCTTCAGCATTCACAGTACTATCCAGAGGCTGCAGGCCGGCTGTGGCAGGAGGAAGGGAGTTCCCATTCACCATCAGAAGGGAGTGTCCTTCAAGAAAAAGAGGCGATGCCCTTATCCCTCCTGAGGCTGTTGGATTCACTTGTCCTCCCTTCCTAGTGTGAATGGAACCCAAGGGCGCCCCAAGGGAGCAGAGTGAAACACACCACACCCACCTAGTAGCAGGTGGTCCCCTGGCTCTGA
Organism: Heterocephalus glaber; assembly: GCF_000247695.1. Next base: position 1,867,221 of record NW_004624774.1, read on the forward strand.
GATCCTGGGGAGGGAGGTAGCCACCTTCTTGGGGCCCTGCAAGGGGAGCTGGTGCTAGTGTGCCCACAGAAAGCGCAAGGACAAATCCTTATTCCTCCTCTTCTCATGTGATCTTATTTTTGGACTGGACGCACAAGCTATTTGGGGGCTGGACACCAGCCAGGTGAAAGGACAAGCATGTCTTCCAAGCTGTCTCTTTGCCCCACTCTGAGCCAGTCCCTGTTTCCTTTCCTCATGGAGGCAGAGAGGTGGGGGTCTTGCTCCAAGCAATTTGTTCGACTTGCCAACTTTTTTCTGAGTAGTTGATTGCTACCCTTTCAGTTTCAGAGAAGATAGATGTATTGGGAAAAGTCATACTTCTATATTGGACGTGGCCGGGTGTTCCTGAGGCTGGAGGCCTTATCACACAGCCATTCGCACTCTTAGATTTAGAGACCCTCTTATCAACACGGGGACCCCGCCCCCAAGGCAGGTGTGAGCAGTGTCCAGGAGCGGGACTCGGCCGTTTCTGCTTCTACCTCCCGGGCTTGTAAAACTTACAACACTGAAATACGTAACTTGATTTCTCACCTCTGATTTTCCCTCTCTGGACCCCAGTGGAGTGTTGAAGTAGTCATGTCAGACTGAATGCCAGTTCAATACCGTCATCGTCTTTGCTATCTGTCATCACTAATATTACTGAGTGCTTACTGAATGCGTTCATGTGCTCGGCACCTTTCCTGACCCCATTTCCTCACAGCAGCCTACCAGGAAGGTGACGCTGCGCTTGTCTGACAGCCAGGGAAACAGGTTTGGGAGGGTCTTCAATCTGACTTTTGGAACAGTAAAGTGAGACCACAGAGTTGGGGCTCTCGGCCCCTTTGCTCTGCTGCCTGCTGAACCTATACATGGGTGAGATTTCACTGCTGTTTTTCATTTCAAAAGAGAAAAAACAAAAACTCTATGGTTAATTCAGACCCATAATTTCAATCTTCAATTTCTATTCCAAATTCAGTTCTTAAAGGGGAGAATGAGGGTTTTTTTTTTTAACTGTTTACAGGCCCAGGCTGTGATTCTAGCTAGTACAAGATGGAAAGACGCTGGCCGCCATTCTCGTCGGAGCCATTTTCCTATGAATAATTCACGGTTCAGATACACATTTTAGAGAGCACTGGGTTCCCATTGCGTCTAAGCTGAATTGTCCTCTCTGCTGCCTGCGGAGCAGGAGCCTGAGCGGGAGCCCAACAGCTTGTGCAACACTGCCCTCTGCCGGCTTTAGACTGTATTACCGCAGGACAGTAGTCTTGCAAGGGTTTTCAGATCGCTTTTCGGGTTTTCCCTTTCTGTAGTCTTTTCTAAAATTGGTTTGCCTGACAGCATATTTGTGTTCACAATAATTCTTTTCCCTAGTTTATAAAAGGAAAGCGTACGTGTCATTATGCAAATCTTAATAGATGACTTTGCCGAAAGTGTAAAAATCTTGTTCCTAAACTGGAAGGTTCCTTTGATGATTTAATTCAATATCCCTTATCGATCTATTGGGCAGTTTCTTCAGTTGACAAGTTTCTCTTCCATACCTTGAATGTTGAGAGACTTGACTGTGAAAGCAAATCAAAGACAGAATATTAAAAATAATGATACGTACATGTAGAGAATGTCATTGTTTATTTTTTAATTTAATTTAATTTAATTTATTTTTTATTTTTTGTACCGGGGATCAAACTTGGGTCCTTGCGCTTGCGAGGCAGGCAGCAGAACCACTGAGCTAAATCCCCGTCCCATTGTTTATTTTTAAAATTTAATACTAACAATACAGTAAGTCCCTGATTTACAAGCATTCGAGTTGTGAACTTTCACTGACATGAATGGCCCTCACGCATTCTCCTGGAATGGAAACTCATTTGTAGGTCAGGGCCTTCATGTAGCTTATTTATAGTTGCACTGTACTGTACCACCATTTTTTATTTATTTATTTATTTATTTATTTATTTATTTATTGGTACAGGGGATCAAACTCGTGTCCTTGCGCTTGGGCAGCAGGCGGCAAAACCACTGAGCTAAATCTCCAGCCCGACTGTACCACCATTTTAAAGTAACTGTAAAAGCAAAAAAGTTTATTTATAGTATTTTTGTGTATGTGTTTGGTTTCTATGTTTTACATTGTATAAGACTCACTTTGACTTACGAACAAATGCAACTTACGAACATTCTTCCAGAACAGAACTTGTTCATATGTCAGATACTTAATTTATGTTGGAAGTTATAATTGTCAAACAATAAGAACTTAATGATGAACATTTATATATCAGTTTTATGTATTTATTTATTAACTTACTTATCTAGATGGAGGTCTCCCTATGTTACCTACACTTGTCTCAAACTCCTGGGCTCAAGCAATCTTCCTGTCTCAGCCTTCCAAGTACCTGGGACTATAGGCACACATCATCTTTCCAGGCTAACATATCAGTTTTAAAGGAGATGTCTTATGGTTTCGATCTAGAATCTTCAAGAGTCTTATTTGTTCAGAGGTGGTTCTTTTGGAAGGTGACTGGATCATGGGGGTTCTAAACTCATCAGTGAACCATTGCTGAGTTAAGAGCCTGGTTACAAGATGTATGTTATTGGCTGGGGATGTAGCTCAGTGACACAGTGCCTACACGGCAAGCATGAGGTCCTGAGTTCAATCCCCGGTACCAAAAAAAAAAAAAAAAAAAATGATGTCTGTCATTGAGGACATGTTTTTGGAAGGTGTTGTGGCTTTTATCTAGACATTTTGACTAAAGCCTCATGCTGGGCTTTTGGGAAGTGACTGGATCATGGGTGTGTGATCCTGGATTAGTCCTCTGATGGTTTATAGCTGGGTGTAATATTGGGAGGTGAAACAGTGGGTCACTGTGAGTGTGGCCTGGAAGAGTGTATAAATATATCCCTCCTCCTCCCTTGATGGCACTGCTTCCTGGATACTGTGTCCTGAGTTCTTTCCCCTCTGCCAGGCCACCCTGCCTTGGAGCCAGAGGACAGTGGGCTGAAACTGATACAGGATATGATACTGGAGATGAAATATGAAAGTATTATATCTACCAACCTGTTAGATGCCTGACACACCAAGCTTGTGTTCTCTAAAAATCAAAGAATGAATTCTAGGAAAAATGGAGATTAAGGGTAGGAAGATATTGATAAGATAGCTCCTGAGAGGCAGGAGGGGTCCCAAATGGGTAGCTGGGGACCTTACTTTACAGAGGACTTTTATAGAGCAAGACCCACGTGGGTACAATGTGGGTTACAGCTGTGATCCACCAATAAGATTGGAAGTATAGTTGCTTAGGTAATAGTGATCCAGTTGGAAAACAAGTTATGTAACAAGTGTGCCTGGAAAGAACAAAGACTTCTTGGAAATGATGAGTCCAGAGGTCCTGGTTACCCGCTGAGGTGACTGATGTCTATGTAGACTTCATTAGGCTCAGTGTTTGTCCTTTGAGGAAGTATACAGGCCTGGTCATCTTGTCTTTGTTTTGAGGCCTGGTCTCTAGCATATGTATCTCCAGCTACAGCTGTGATATGTTTCACCATTGTCTTGACTCTCTCCAGGGTCTAGCCCTATCTGACTGCCTGTAATATTTCTATCTGATTTAGCTGTCTATAATAAAACCTCTGCATACCATGAGCCAAAATAATCCTTTCCTCCTTTAAATTGTGGATGTTGGGTATTGTGCTTCAGCAATGAGAAAGTAACTAAAACATATTTTGCAACCAAAGAAGTGGGGTTGTTGCTATGATGCTACTTGGCCATGTGGTTCAGATGCCTTTGGAACTGGTTTGCAGAAGGAGTTTAGAAAGCATTGGAGATGCTAGCTGGAGAAGCATCCCTAGGATGCTGTAGGCCAAAATTGGTGGGAGATTCTGGTTGGAGCACAGAAGACCTGAATGCTGATAGAAATGCAGCCAGTAAAGGACCAGGCTTGAGAAGTTTCAGTTCAGAAGGACTGTATGGACAGCTGGGCTCTAGGCCATGTGTGTTATGCTTTAGCAAAAAACTTGTCACATTTTGCTCATGCCCAGAGACATTGCAGGAAACTGAGATTAAGGGCAGGGCACTAATTAATCTGGCAGAAGAAATTTCAAGGCAGTCTAATGCTGAGGCAGTGGCGTGGCTACTATTGGGGACTTTTCACAGTTGTACCTTGAGAAGATCAAATGGCCTAGGAGAATGATTTTAAAAGTTTTGAGTCTGGGCAGAAAGGAAGCCCCAGTAAAGTTGTGGACTGGAGAGATGGAGCTGAGAGCTTGGTTGCTGAAAACATTAGTATAAAAAAGCCAAGTACTTTGGAATAAGACAATAGAAAAGATGGCTTGAGGGCATCACAAGAATCAGCAGGACTCCACCCTTTGCAGCCTCAAAATTGCAAAGATTTTGCTTTGAGAAAAGATCCCCAGGGCACCATGGTGCAAAGTGGCAGTGGCCTACTCAGCATTCTAGCTACTCAAACCTTGTAACCAAGAGAGAAGGAAGCCTGGCTACTGCTCCAGCTGCCAGCAGACCTTAATGTCATCCTCGTGGTACTGGTTTTAGGTGCAAGAAGAATGCAAGAGCTGTGGGGTCAGGAAGGCTTTTGCCCAGATTTCAGAAGGCCTGGGAGGCCAGGCAGTGTGCCCCTGAGAGGGCAGTGTACAAAACTGTGAGTGTGAAGCCAAAAGTGCAGTGGAGACCCCAGAAGGTTGGTGAAGTCAGGAACATGGATCATCTGAGGAAAGCTGCAAGGAGTGAGCAAAGCCAGCCCAAGAGAGAGCCATAGGAGCTACAATCACTGGCAGTGCTGTAGGGGTGGACCACCTAAGCCCTTTGGAGTTCACATCTCGCCACAGACCACCTCAGATGCTAGACACGGAACTGTGGCATTTAATGTTTGCCCTGCTGGATTTTGGTTTTACTTTGGTCTAATTTCTTCTTATCTCCTTATTTCTACCTTTTGGAATGGGACTATACATCTCATGCCATTGTATGTTGAAAATGTTTAACTTTATTTTCATTTTTATAAGACTCCCAGCTAAGAATTTGCCTTAAACCCCAGAGGAGAATTTGGACTTGGACGTTATAGCAATGTTGAAACTTAGAACTTTGGCAATTCTCAGACATGGACTAAATGTATTTTGCATAAAGGGATGCACACGAGTCTTTTGAAGGCCAAGGGTGGAATATTATGGCCTATATCTAGATCAACCCCTAAAGCCTCATCCAATTGTAGGTGGGGCTTTAGGGAGGTGACTGATTCATGGGTGTATGATAGTGGATCATGGGTGTGAGGTACTAGATTAGTCCTCTGATTGGTTTAGCATAGTTCTGGCTGTGGATGATGGATTTAATGAAGAGAGAAGACCCACTCTGGGTGTGGGTGGCACCAACCAAATAGGCTTGTAGCCTAGATGGAATAAAAAGGGAAAGAAGAAGGAAAGGTCTGATTCCTCCCCGCAGTGCCATGAACTGTTTCTCCTCTGCTGTGCTCCTCTGCACGCCACCTGCCTTGGAGCCAGCTGACTATGGACTGAAACTTCTACAAACTGTGAGCTAAAATAAACCTCTCCTTCTTTAACTGTGGTGTCAGGTATTTTGTTCTAGCAACAAGGAAATAACTAAGAAAGAGGGTGTATTTCCCTTCCTCCCTGGCTCCTCTTTTCAGCTTCCTGACTGTTATGAGGTAAGCAGCAGGAAAGGGCCTGGTGCCACCACATCATTTCTGTCTAGGAGCCAATCAACTGAATCATCTGAAAACTGTGAGCCAAAATAAACCTGTCTTCCTTTGAGTTATGGGTATTGAGTATTGTGTCTTAGTGGCAAGAAAGCTAATACAGGGTATACATGTAACATTATTTTTCAAAAAATTGTAAGAAGGCACAAGAGCAAAAAGTCATGAAGAAGGCTGTCCCCCAGGGTTGGCTATTGCTGACTGATAATGGGTTTTCATCTGTGCATTCACTAAATACTCCTTGACACCTACCACGTGTCAAGCCTTGTTTTGAGCATTAGATAAAATATGGTGAGCAAACACTAACATGTTATATACTAAATTCTTTGTCATGGTTACCTCTGTGGAGCAGAGTAAGGAAAACCAGTTAACTTAATAATTGCTATAATTGCTTAAATGACCATAAGAATTGATCTTTGAGAAACACTACCAAGGAAGGGTATTTGGTGACTAGAGAATGCATAATAGGAATGGACAATGTGTAATGGGGAAACAGGGAAGGTATCCTACAGAAATGAAATCTAAACCAAGAATAAGATATATAAGAATCTCTATGAAAGGACTGAGGAGATCCACAAAGAAAGGGTGTTTAACATGGGAGGATCAAGGAGAAAAACTATCAATATTTCTAGAGTTGTTTTGTTTTATTTTGTTTTGTTTCATGGCACTGGGGATTGCACTGAGCTATATCTATAAACCTTTTAAAATATATTTTTTTAAATTTTGAGATAAGGTCTTGCTAAGTCTCAAGTTGCCTAGGCTAGGCTTGAATTTGCAATCCTCCTGCCTCAGCCTCCCAGAGTGCTGGAACTACAAGGTATGCTACCACTCATGGCTGAGTTAGTTGTTTTTAGAAACAGCTCTTACACAGTCATGATCAGTGGTTCTCCACTGAAGTAATTTTCCCCAGGGGATATCTGACAATTTCTGGAGATATTTTAGTTCTTGCCACTGGAGTGATGTTAGTGGCATATAGTGAGTGAGGACAGCTGTGCTGCTCAGCACTTTACAACTTATAGGACAGCCACCCCCCCTTACACACACCAAAGAGTTATCTGCACCTGAAAGTCAATAGCACTGTGTCAAGAAATCCTGTTATAGATGGGGGCAGAGCAGGCCTGACAAGGGTCTACAGTGGCTGAGAATTTGTGTTTGTTCATTCCATCCATTCATTTATTTAACAGGTACTGAGTGCCCACTGAGTTAGTATATGATTCTGGACATAAGTGAGGCACACCAGGTACTTCTTATCCCAAATTGTGCCTCAAATCATCTCCCCAGTTGTGTCCTTCTGTTTATTACCCAGCCAAAAATTTTCATCATTGCAGTGATTGCAAAACTGGTCTTCTTGTTTGCAAAATGAAGATATTAAAATGTATGAATGTTATTCACAATGATGGCCACTGAACCTTTTCCTGGGAACAATTTAAATGTCAACAGAGGAATAGTCATATATAGTAAATAGCACAATGGGATACAAAGCAGCTAATAAAAAACAAAGAGGCATATCTCTTTGAGATAACTTGGAAAATAATCATGAAGATATTATAAGTTGGAATTTTGTTTTTCAGGACAGCAGGTGGAGTATGATTGATTTGTGTTTTTAAATTTTGAGTTGTGTGTATTTGCATGTGCACACACTTGCTAGAGAAATTCTCAGAAAATTCCTAATAATGACAACCTCTAAGGACTAAAAAATCACACAAACAATTTAGCCTGTTCATTGGTAAGAGCTTTCTAAGTCTCTCCTCCACATTGATTAGATCTCCCCAATTCATCCTCTCCATTACTACTGATATTCAGTTACCAGCCTCTTGCTTATTTTAAATTCAAATCCTCTTTAAACCTACCTGTAACCAATCTTCACAAACTCTTCCTGGAATCTGCTCTCCCTGCCCAGGCTACATCCCTGGAACTTAAGCCACAGTGAGCTCACCAGGCATTTAACACACCATATCCTTTGTTTTCCCCCAGTACCGGGGATCAAACTTAGGACCTTGTGCTTGCAAGGCAGGTGGAGAGCCACTGGGCTAAATCCCTGACAGCAACAAACTTACCTTAAGCCCAGAAAACAGTCCTTCTCTTTTCCTACCAAATTAATCTCAATATACTGGGTTATACTGTGGTTGTAAATAATCCCTAATCTCAGTGTCTTAAAATAACAAAGGTTCGTTTCTCTCTAACCAGTGTTAACATCAACATGTCTGTCTGAAGTTCTGATGGGACATTTTGTCATCCTCACCCAAGGCCCAGGGCCGAAGGAGCTCCAGATCTCTGTTTTTGGGAAGAAAAAAGGAGGCACATTTATTAATCATGGAAGTTACTTCTCCCATTTCATTGGCCAAAGCAAGTCCTATGGATATTCCTAAAAAAGAGGTGGGGAATTCCAAACCTATTATTTTCTTAGAAGGGGAGCTGTCATAAATATTTGGGCAGCGTGGATTCTGTAATTGTTGGGTGAAATACAAAGTCAAATTTGCTAATCTTGTCCAAATCTATATCCTCATTCATTGTGTTAGATGAATTCTCCAGAGAGATGTGAAAGAAACATCTGCCTCCAAATTGAGAGGGATCCAACAGGTGGCAGAACAACTCACACAGGTCCAGCATGGTGAGAATGAGTTTATTAGGGCTTATTTACAGAGCAGTGGGAAACTTGGTGAGGAGATGAGTTTATTAGGGCTTTTGTACAGAACAGTGGAGGACTTGGGGGCTGCAGCACCACTGAAATCACCAACATCCCCCCACTCCATGCTAGGCTACTGGTTTTATAGGACACTAATTACAATAGCAAAAGTAGGATCAAAAAGCAAGGAGGGCCCTTGAAAAGTTGTGTGTACTCTGGTCCTATACCACCCTCACCAGAAAACTCCTCTGGATTCAGCAAGCACGGTCCACCCGCAGTAATGGATGAGGTTTTTGTGCTGAAGTCTGACACACAGCCTCAGCACCAGGCTTGGGCCCCACTGGACAGCTAAGCAGCAGGCCCACTACAAGATGGAGTTACTTTGGCTAGGGTTTGGAGGCCAATCACACTGTAACTTATCTGCTCACTTTTTGTCAATGTTAGCTTTATATTTTTGAAGCCACATTATAAGATGTGTACAATTTCTTTTTCTTTCTGAGCAGTTGCATTTATTCTTTTTTTATTAGTACATTATTATAGTATATAATGATTATATTCCTCATAGGAAGTTGATACATGTACATAATACATCTTAATTCTTTTTTCATCCCTTTTCCTTCCCCGCTCTCCTGCTTCTTCTACCTCTTGGTCCCCTTCACTTTTGCAAAAGATTTCCCTGGTTTGTATTATCTATCTTCTATTTTACTCTTTAATTTATTTATACTTTGGGTTTCTCATGTAGTATACAAGTTTTATCATCGTTGTATTTTCCTTTGAATTACACTTTTTATCATTACATAGTCCCCTTTAGCCTTAGAAATGCTTATTGCCTCAAAGTCTATGTTGTCTGATATTAATATATATACCATTGGTATAATTTTGTTAATATTTACATTTTTTAATTTCAACATTTTAATATTAATATTTTAGATGGTTTTCTTATAAGCAGCATATAGGTTTTTATCTAGTTCAATAATTTTTGACTTTTAATCAAGGTATTTAGTTTATTTACATTTAATGTAATTGATCTATTTGGATTTAAATTTACCATCTTGTTAGTTGTTTTCATTTGTCCCATTCTTCTTACCCTCCTTTGTTTGATCTGCTTTTAGAGTAGTTGAATATTTTATTTTTCCCTCAATTACATTGGAAGTTATATATCTTTTTAATATCTTTTAGAAGTGATTCTAGAAATCATAATATGTGTCATTGATTATCAAGATCTAATGTTAACTGATACTTTTATGTGATAATTTAAGAAGACTGGGGATGTAGTATAGTGGTAGAACTCCTGCCTAGCATGTACAAGGATCTGGGTTCATTTCCCAACACTACAAAATTGAGTAATAATAATACAAGAACCTTAGAACATTTAATTCCATTTACTCCCCCTCTTCATTTATACATATTCTAATATTTTTATATTACAGGAGTTTCCTGCATTTTCATATATTCTAGTATTTTTAACCTGCAGCACACATTGCTATGCTCTGAATTTCCTTAAATTAACCTTCATTGTACTTCCTTTCTTCCTGCATCCCTAATCTGTCATCTTAAATCACTTTACTTTTGCTTAAAGAACACCCTTTAGTATTTGCTCTTGGTAAAAAAAAAAAATACTGGAAATGTCTTGATTTCACTTTTATTATTGGAGGTATTTTCACTGAGTATAGAAATTCTAGGTTGGCAGTTATGCCTTTCAGCATCTGAAAAATATTTAAATTTCTCTAATTTAATACTTCCATTGTTTGGCTCAAGAAGTAAGCTAATGGTCTCATTTTTTTTTTTGACCGACACATTACTGTTTTTTAATATAATGATAATTGCATTATGTCAAGATTTCATACATGGCAAAATATGGATAATGATCAAAAGTTTCCAAATGTATGTACTTGCTACATGTTAAGGTCAAAATATAAGTTAAGGATTTGGTTTTTTTCTTTTTGATTTTTTGTTTTGAATTTACAGTAAATGTTTTTTAAAGGCTGTAACATGAAAAAAGAACACAACACAGATTACATTATGATGACTGAGACAGTGTTCTACATGACAGAAATCAAAACAAAACAAATGTATACAGTAAATATACCAGTGCTGAACACAGTACTTGAAATTTAACCCAAGCTGCATATGCATAAAATGATCTGACTACAGGATTATGCAAAATAAATTTTTTTAGAACACCACAATGTCATCCATTTGGACTATAAAGTGACTTATTCCTCTAAAGAGTATTTTGAGACAATTTCTGTTTGACGTGAAAAGAACTGACATAACACTTAAATAGTACAAAAATAATTGAAGACATATTTGTAATGCAGTTTCTATAAAATATACAGTTAATCTTATTACTTAAAAAACTGAAAAGCAAAAGACCACCCTGAATAATGATGAAAACCTCAACAAAGAAAAATGCTCATCATTTGGATATCATTGGCAGAAAACTGATAAGATTTTGTTGAGGGGAACAAGGAAGGTATCTAAAGAAGTCATTCATGTAAAATTTGTTCAAAAATGTTCATAAAGCTGTAAATTTCTGACTTGTAACATCTTAAACACACTTTCTACTATTTAACTGGAGGACAAAAGAATATCTTGAAGAAAGTGTTTCTCAAAATGAGGTTCAAAAGTCCAAAAGAGTTCTAATGTGGGCTCAATAATAAACATGGTAAACAAACACCCTGGGTGATTATTCT
>NW_004624774.1:1884578-1923757 GCF_000247695.1 Heterocephalus glaber
CCAAATTGGTCAGGCTGGACTCCACCATGTGACCTTCTTACCTCAGCTGTCCAGCTTGCTGGGACTGCAGTCACACACCATCCTGCCCGATTCAGTGTGCAACTACAGTGGTCTGGGGTGCCTTTATTGCAGAGATTTTCTTCACTTTTCCAGTGGGCTTCCATTTTCATCAAGGAGCCTGAGAGAGGCCCTCTTTCTGATGCTCACTTCTGCTCTATCTTCTGGAGCTCAGAACAATGTCCTTTATGACCCCCTGTACCTCTGTGCTGTGGATCCAAATACTGTCTCAGCGCAGCCACTGGGGTGGGGGGAGAGTGGTGCTGCTGGCACCCACGCAGCTCACCTCCTCGGCACTGGGGGGCGGGGGGGGGGCTCTGCTCCTCAAGTTTTTTGCTGTTTTGCACTGTGAAGTGCATCTGAGGATTTTATGTGGCTATGGTGTCTCCAGGCCTGCTCTAGAAAGTTGTATAACAAATTTCTTCTACGTGAGGGTCAACCTGTTACCAGCAATGTTGAGCTATTGATATCTTGATTTCAGGATCTGCAAAGAGGTGAACCTGAAGAAGATAGCTTGTATAGGACAGTCCCCTTCGGAGCACTGCTTGTTTACCCTTCGTGACTGTGTGGCCGGCTGGGAGCAACAGCGTTTATCAGGAAGAGAGTGTCAGGTCACGAGTTCCCAGCAAATTGTTACCTGCTTCCAGATATGGTGGAGGATGCTTGTAATCCCAGCACTGGGAGACTGAGGATATGCATTTGAAGTCACCCTCAGCTACATACTGTGTTCAAGGCCAGCCCGAACTACATAGCAAGATCCTGTGCATGGGGCTGGTGTGGCTTCCACGCCTCCATCACGGGCTCACTGACGTCCAAGAGCAGGCAGCAAAGCTCCTTGTCCTCCCCTCTCTCCCAGATCCTGATGTCTTTACAGAAATCAGCATCCTGGTTCAATTGTCACTGCATAAGGAACCATCTCAGAATACAAAGACTTCAAATATCTTCAATATTAGGGACCATGAGTCTGGTTGCATCATGGCTTCTTCCGCTGACCCTGCCTGCATCATTCTTGGAGCAACATTCCATTAATGGACATTCTCAGTAGTATGGCTTGAAAGAACGTGTACAAGACACTGATGGATACCATCACTGCTGTGCATGATGAGAGGCACAAATCTTTCTCGGTGAGTTCAGAAATATGGCAAAGATTTCTCTTCTCACAATTTTTCTTCAATATCACAGTAGAAGTTGTAGCTGTGCCTCAGAGCTGAGCCCAGCGGCTGCTGGATGCCGAGGCCTGAGCAACTGTGTGTGGTGGCAGGAGCGCCATGGACTCCTGCTGCAGCTGGTGTGTTTGTCGGGGGGCCGGTACCTTCTGGTGCATGGCTGGCATTCACTGCCCCCTCTCAGCCATGACTCCAGTCCTTGGAATTAGTGCTACTGGTCTCACTTTCAGGGAAGACCCAATAACAATGAGGAGATCAACTTCATCTTTGTCCTACTTCATGGCTCCATGAAACTGTTCTGGTAAATTTTCACCAAAAAAGACAATCTCTGGCTTCATGATAGCAAGTGGTTCATCATCAGGTGGGCACCTGATTAAAAATATCTCCTTGTACAGCTCCACAGTAAACTTTATATTTAAAAATCAAGCAAGATGCTGTTGCAAAGGAACATTGAATTATCCTTTGGATTCCTGCAACTTGTTCCAAGGTATCTATATTCTGGGTATAGTTGCGAAGTAGTTTTCTTCTTTATCTGATAAGGCTATGAACTAATGACAGAGAGACGGCTGGAACTGTCCAGGACATATTTCCTTTGCAAACCTGAAGAATGGTCTTGGATCTTTTCTGAAATATTCAATATCAAGCATCGCTTGAGGATCTGGAAGATCTGGGAAGTCAACAGCAAGGTGAGCATAAATACCATCTCTTGACCTGAAGTCAGGTATTCCACATGAAACAGATACCCCAGCTCCAGTTAGAACTATTATTTTTTTCCACTCTTGCAGTAATTTCACAGCATCTTCAATTGTATTAATATCTTTTCTTTTTTTCCTTTTTGGTGGTTCTGAAAGGATATTAATGACAATCTGCCACAATGTCATATCATCTAGTTCGGGTGGTGGAATTGTTTCTGGTAGTAAATCTTTAAGAACTGTTCAAGGATCTGTGCCAATCATGAGATGTTGTTGAACAAAAGTATATGGACCTATCCTCGGCCTTGGAGTCCAGTCACTAGAGCTGGCATGCGAAGCCCTGTCATCGTCATCACTTTCACAAGAATGAAAGCCATTGGTGCTAATGTCATCACTTAACAGAAGGTTATCTCCTCTGCTCCTGCTCGACGCACAGCATTGGCCGGTCTCATATTTTTTTAAGTTATAGTGGCCACTTGAACTGTTTTCTTTTATTTATTTATTTATTTTTAAATCTTTTTTTTGGTACCAGGGATCGAACCTGGGTCCTTGCCCTTGAGCAGCAGGAGGCAAAACCACTGAGCTAAATCCCCGGCTTGAACTGTTTTCTTTTTGTCTTTGATGTCATATTTTACTGTGATGTGCCTAGGTGTTACACTTAAACAATTTATCCTGGGCCGGGGCTTTAGCTCAGTGGTTCCACCGCTTGCCTTGCAAGCACAAGGACCCAAGTTCAATCCCCGGTACCAAAAAAAAAAAAAAATTATCCTGCTTGTGTGTAAATCCTGGGGCTTCTGGAATCTGTGACTTGATGCCTTAAACCAATGTGGACAATTTCTCACCCAACTTTTTAAAAAAATGCTCCTCCCCCATTTCCTCTCATCTCTTTCTAGTACTTATTTTCATTTTACCTCCTATCTCTTATTCTCTCTGTAGCATTTTCCATCCTGTTATCATTGTGTTTCATCTTTATGTTTTCTTCTAACCTACTTCTCAGGTTATCAATTCTCTCTTCGGCTATGTCTAATCTGTTAAACTCATCCACTGAGCCCTTTACTTTTCTTGGTATATTTTTCAGTTCTAAATTTCTATTTACTTTTAAAATTTTTATCATCTTTTTAAGTTTCCAGTTACCTGCCAGTTTTCTGATATTGTCTTTTATCTCATTATCCTTGATAAACATTTTAAAGTCTTGTTTCTGATAACTCCCCAAAGTGGAGTTCTCTTGGATTGTTTCTATTGTAGTTGATCCAACTGTATCTCTTTCATGTTGTCTTATTTCCACATGTGTGTGGTCATTTTCATGTGTGCTAAAATTGTATGTGGAAAGTTTTTGATAGAAGTAAGGTGAGACTTATTAGACTTATCCTTTTCTTATAGGATGTCATTATAATTTCCCAGAGAGTATTTACATTTGTTTCTGCAAGGCACCTGAGGATACCAGCAATCTCGGATGAAGTATTAAGTTCATTGGATCATGGTGGAGGCTCTGTGAAATCCCACCTGCTTCCAGTTCATCTAGTTCTAAGGTACACTCCTTCAGGGTGAGTCCTAGCCTAAAATGGGGAGTTACAAGTACTCCTCCTTTGATGGGCTCTGGATTCTACTTTTGTCCGCACTGCATACATAGCTCCCTTGGTGTTTCTTAGTCTTTCAGCTTCTTCGTTGTCTTTTCTAGAAGCAGCCAGTGAGCGGAGAAGAGGATCAGTTATTAGGAGTGCCTCCCTGAGTACCCACCCTCCCCTAAATCCTGGTTTGGTGAGTCTTCATTGTCTTTTTAACACTGATGTTGTCCAGCAGAATTTATATTTAATTTATTTTTATTTATTTATTTTTTTGGTATCGGGGATCGAACTCAGACCTTGAGCTTGCGAGGGAGGTGCCAGAACCACTGAGCTAAATCCCTGGCCCCAGAATCTATTTTTATTATTCCCTATTTTTCCAATTCTCAGTAGGAAAGCAGGTCTACGTTCTCTAGTCTCCATTGCCAGATGGTAGGAAATACAAATGCAGGACATGGGCCAGGTATGTGTACATATGCATGGCTCATAGCAGTGATGGGCACTGAGGTTAACTAGAGAGCATGAGGCAGTGTTTGCCTTTGGAGATGAGGGCCTCATATTGCCAGTTGCCCAATTTTTTTTTTCAAAAAAAAGGAGGGATAGAAATGCAGGCTTTTGAAAAGTGAAATCCTAATTTCCCATATTGGTTCCAAAAAATTAATTCTCAGCTGGCCAAACAAAATACATCTGGGGCCCACACCTAGCCCAGGATACCATTGGAAAATATTGGGAACATAGTCTGCATTGATGAAAGAAGTAGGGTGAAGGCGGAACTCCCTTTCATTAAATTCTAGCCTCCCTATAGCCTGAGCTTCTTTGAGTAAACACCAGCCCCCTCATACCAAACATAGTTTTTAAGCCAATTTATGTTTTAACTGAAATCTCTTTAAAAATACCAAAGACGGGGTGGATTCCATTCATAATAACAACATTTCTGAAAAAAAATCCTCTTTTCCAAATGCTCCTCATGACAGCCCAGCTGTCAACCCCCTAATTTATCTCTTGAACCCTCCAATTCAGTGCATCCTATCTCCTGTCCTGTCCAGGGCTCCTGTCTCTCTTATTCTCCCTCTTAGATTCTGATTTATTCTGCTTTCTTTAGGAGGTAACTTCCTGCCTTTTCTTAGGTGTACCCACTGAGCTGTCCTACCCACAATTGCATCTTTCAGAATCCTTTCCCATATGCTTCCATATTGTGCATGAGAAATACTCGGGAACTTAGCTGGCCTAGACCAATCCTCCTTCACAGGAAGTGGGGGTGGGGGAAATCATGCCGTAAATACTCCAGAATACATACTTTTTCATGTCCCACAGCTATGCCATCTGGGATGGGGTGGAGCTAGGAGTAGATGTCATTTTGATGGAGGCAGAGCCCATTTCTGGGATGCTATGGCAACCAGATGAGTTGTGAGGTGACTGCCATTTTCCTGTCACTCACCTCCTATTGACAGGATGGTGCCTCTGCCCAAACAACCACCCCTGCGAAATTGGGAGGGAGAAGCTGGAAGGGAAAGAAATCAAATTCAGACTTTCCCTGATATGTCTAATAATACACAGTTGGCAAAGCATGACACAGAATAGAAAGTATTTGATAAAAATAGCATCTGTTCAGCTTAGGACTCAAGCTGGAGAAGCATGGAAATTGATTTTTTCTTTCCTTGAGTGTTCTTGTACTAGTATAGCAATTCTGTCTCTCTTGTCAATGAGGAATGTTTAAAATGCTGCTTTCTGTAAGCAAAATGGCTTCCTTTCCCAAGGTCTGTAGGACAAGGAGGTATCAGCCAAGGCTGAGCGGCCACCCTGGCTGGGCACTGGCTGCAAATCCTCATACCTACTGTGCCATGGAGGGGCAGTGTCATGGCCTCCCTTACACCAGCTTGTGAGCAGCAAGATCTGGCATCCCAGACAGGTCATGTGGCTGAGGACCAGCTCACCAGTGTCTGGGTTTTCATGGTCTCTTGCTCCCACAGAACCAGCAGGGTGCACCCCTCAAATCAGGATGTGAACCCGAGTCCTGGCCTTGCTCAAAGCACCCCAGAGTCCAGGGAGACACCAGCCAGGACTCACCTCTGTCCGCAGCCCTTCAGGGCCTGGCTCCTTAAAGTCGTGCTGTAGGTGCAGCGCCCTTCACTGAGAAGCAAATCTGGGCAAACCAGGATAAGGGAAGGAGTGACTGACCCAGAGCTGTTCACTCTTTAAATGACTCAGTTTGAGTTGGTTTAATTATAAAATTTAATGTACAGTTCAGTGGTGTAAGATACATTCACATAGTTGTGTGACCAGCTCCAGGACTTACTCATTACTCTAAACTGAAACTCCCTGCCCTTCCTCCTGCTCTCCTCTATCGTTAGCTTTTAATTTTCTTCCCATCAGCATTGCCACATCCTCAGTCCCCACTCACCTGTCTCTCTGGTGACTTACATTCTGCTGTTTCTATGAATTCAATTCTTCTAGGTAACTCAGGTAACTGGCAATATACAGTATTTGTCTTTTCGTGTCTGGCTTATTTCACTTCACATAATATCTGCAAGCTTCATCTAGGTTGTAGCAGGTGTCAGAATATTGCATTTTATTTCCACTTGTCCACTGATGGACATAGGTTGTTTCCACCATTTGGCCATTGGCAATAATGTGCGGTTTTGTTTTGGTCTGTTTGTGTTTGACAGGACTCTTTGGGAAGGTAATTCAAGTGGTAGAATAGTTCAAGGACTTGTAGCTGACAATCTTAAATGAGGGTAGACTTAGTGTCCCTTGCATTAAACTATATCACCTATGTAGGGGGCTGCCAAAGGATACACATTCTGGTATCATATATTTTCTGTTTCTTCACTAAAAAGCATAAGAAGTTATGTCCAGTGGAGGGAAAATGTTTCTGCCTGTAACAGTTTCCCAAGCCACTTGGCCCTGGTGATGGTGGGAAGGCATCATGGGGTGCAGATATAAGCAGACATAAGAGTTAGAACCAGCAAACATGTTCCCCCAAAATGAGCTTCAAACATCTCATTGTCTTGACTCTTTGGGGGTCCTTGTTTGTTCAGCATCTACCCCCCTCCCCATGCTCTTTTCTATCTTCAGCTCTTAATTTTCTTCGCAGCAGCACTGCCACATGCTCATCTTTAACAAAATAAAATTACTGGGGGAAGCACAGCCCCTCCTTGAAGCTCTGCTTTCCTCCCTCCCTCTCTTCCTCCTCCTTCCTTTCCTCATTCCCTCCTTCCTCTCCTAGAGGCCTGTCTTCACTCCCAGATGCCACAGCGTTCTGCTGTGACTCCTTGCCACAAGCTCCTGACATTTTGTTTCACAGGCAGTTCTGAGGATGCTAAGAAATATATATTTCCCATCAAGAGAAGGCATATGGTGTCCTGGGTACACTATACAATCTATAGAGCTGTATCCTCACAAACTCAGAAACAAGACCAACACTTACAGATTGTCTTTACTGACAATCAAGTGTAGAACTTAGGAAATCAACTCAATCATCAAGCAGACTTCCATACAACTCTGAGCTTTGCCCATTGCTAGGGGGGAATCTTGAGCAAGTTACTTAAATTGTGCCACCTTACCTCGACTCAGATAATGGCAGTTGTCACCTGACCTACCTAATAGGTCTATTAGAAAAAATAAATAAGATAAGCCTTGTCCAGTGCTTAGCACAGTGCATAGCTCACAGGGAGCATTTCATGAGGCTTAGCTCTTATTATTACTTTTTCATAGTATAAGTTGAGTGCAGTATTTAAGTGTATCTTGATTTTTATATTTGTAAAATTTGAGTGAAGAAACATGGTAAGCTTTAAGGGTTTATTGAAAAATTCTCTAGATAATAAGTGATCTGAAGTGATCAGAACTATTTCCTAAGGACAACATGAGGATCTACAGGGAGAAACATCACACAGAGGTTAATGGAAAGGCAGAATCCTGAATGGAGATGAACATGCCTGGACGTTGTGAGATCAACTGAAAAGCTTGAGTGTGACTGTCTTAGTTACTTTTTCATTGCTGGGAATGAAATACCTGACACCAACAAGTTAAATGAAAGGTATATTTTAGCTCACAGTTTATAGACATTTCAGTCTATATTTGGCTGGCTCCAAGGCAGGGCAGCATGGTAGAGATGCTAGAAGGTCATGGCAGAGAAAAAAGAGCTCATGGCATGGCAGCAGAAAGCAGTGAGCACTCAAGGTAGGAGGGGCATGGATATATATATATATATATATATAATCCCCAGGCCATGCCCACAGTGACCCATTGCCTCCCACCAGGCTTCACCTTTTAACATCACACCCAGGTATAAACCCATCAATGGACTGATCCAGTATCACAACCTGTGATCCAGTCACTTCCCCAAAGCCCCACCTATGAGTACATGAGGCTTAGCGGGAACATGTACATATAACCCATAACAGTGACTGACATGTGCATCAGTGATTAGCATCAGGTAGGATGAAGGGTCACAGCTGTGCATGCACAAACACAGGCTGTATTGGAAAACAGCCTCTTGAAAAGCTACCGGTACTAAAAGACAAATAATAATCAACACAGTCTGGCCACCAGATGAGGTGTTCTACTATTTAACCAACTTCAGAAACTGTAGACCTCATTTAAAAATAAGTGGAAATATTCCAAGAACAGACTGCAGAGTACATGAATAGGTATATGAGACTGAGAAAACAGCTCGAGTGTGGCCAGAAATGGAAAGACATTGAAGAAAAACTGACCTGTATTGTTTGATGCATTAAAGTCAAAAGGCAGCTGGGCACAGTGGAGCCTGGGCTCAGAATCTAGGTCTCTGTTATGCAGTGTGGTAGCCAGTAGCATGCCTGGCTCTGGAGCACTTGAAATGTGGCCAGTATGAATTAAGATCTGCCATGAAGGCAAAATATATACCAAGTACAAAGACAAGAATGTAAAATATACTGACAATTTTTAAAATATCAACTACATATTTAAAAAATGTTAGCAGAAACCAGATATGGTGACACATACCTGTAGTCCCAGCTACTCAAGAGGCGGAGGTAAGAGAATTGCTTGAACCCAGGAGTTCAAGCCCAGCTTGGGCAACTTAGTAAGTTCCCATCTCAAAAAAAAAAAAAAAAAAAAAAAAAAAAAAGAACAGAGTGACTTGCACACAGTAGGCACTCAAGAAATGTGATCCACACAGTAGGCACTCAAGAAATGTGATCCACTTTTAAAAAATGTTTTTACAATTTAATAAATAATTCTCTTGATGACTGCAGTTATGAAAGCTGTGGTAGTATTCACAGTAATGATGGTTTTCCTGATTGGTCTATAGTCTTCAATAAGTGTAAGAAGTTATTGTATGAAACATCTGTCAAACCAGTAAGACTGCATTGATGCAGCCATCATTCTCAGGAGTGTTGGTTACCTGGGCATATTTACCCCAAATAACCTTGCCTCTTTGTGTCACAAGCCCCAACTCATTCACGTTCACTTCAATCACTGTACCTTTGGTAATAACACCCAAAGTTGTATATAGTGGTGATGAAGGATTTTTTTCTCACACCAAATATTGGCAGGCAAAAGGTGGCTTTCAGTTCAGGATGTGTTACATGGGCCTTCTTGAAACGTAAACCCACTGTGCTAATGAACCTTTTGTATTTTGGTGGTTTTCTTATAAAGCCATCTCCAGCAAAGCAGACTTTAGTAACCATCCTCTTCCATGCCTTCTTTTTCCTCTTTCCAGTTTGAATAACTTTTTTTTTTGTACCGGGGATCGAATTTAGGTTCTTGCGCTTGTGCAGCAGGCAGTGAAACCACTGAGCTAAATCCCTGCCCCCCCCCCTTTTTTTGGTACCGGGGATCGAACTCATCGAATAACTTTTTTCTTTTTTCTGACAACTGACAAGCATTTATTCCTCTGACCTGATGAGTCTCCTGGTCCAGTGAATTTATGATCGCAGTGGAAACCATGTACTTACCTTACCAATAAATGATTTGCTATTTATTTTGTTGTTTTGAATGCTTAAACATAAAGAACAAGCAACACATTGCAAATTAGTTCAAAATACCTGGACAAAAATGTAAGGCAAAGTTAAGTTTTCCATCTAAATTTTATGGTGATATACAAACATTTTGGGAGGAGAACCTGGATGAGTACCTCACTTTTAAATTTTGCTTTGATAGGTACAATAAAGCCAAAGCAAAAGATCTACTCTTTCTGAATGTGCCACATTTGTCAACTACATTTTCAGGGCAGTGTAACTGCTCTGCTCGTGAGTTCAGGCCGATAGCACCGAGCACGCATCTGATGAAGACCTGCTGAGCTCCGTGCATGGCTCGCTCATCTGAAGTAGGGAAGTTCAGAGACCCCAGGAAGGATCCTGTGAAGATCTTCAAATAAATTCTACCTTACACCATAGAACATCAAGTTCAGTGATACCTCGGTTGTCAAACTCAATTTGTTCCAAATTCATGTTCAAACACTGAAAAGTTCAAGAACTGAATACATTTTTTCCCCATAAGAAAAGTGGAAAACCAAATAATAGGTTCTGAGGCCCAAAAATTACACTTAAAAATTCATTTTTCCAGGACTTTAACACAAAACAAACAGCCCTCGGTTGTGGAAATACCCCTAAAACAGCTGAACACCATAAATATGGTACATTAAATACCAAAATGATACAGTAAATGAAATTTTAAGAAAATTTGTCCAGGAGCTTCACTTTGAGACTCGGAGGCTTCCTGGCATAGCAGAAGCTGGAGAGAAATCGGAGGAGGGAGAAATGTTACTTCTGGAAGGAGCGTCTCCTTCCGCAGCGACTCCTGGCAGTACCCTTTCTGGGGTCTTCTCTGTCGGTCTTTTTTTCATCTTTTCTCACTAAAAATTTGTCCAACACCTGCTTCTGCCTTTTCAAACTTCCTAAAGTGAGAGGCATCATTTGCATTTGCGAGGCTCACAGTCCTGTCACGGCCCTCCCTGGGTGGTTCTGTCCAGAGGTGGCCACTTCCATCCATGTTGCATTCACTTCTTTATCAATGAGCAGGGAGCTCCTCGGGCCCCTCCTCCTCATCCAGGCTATGTCCTCAGCTGCCGCTCGCCGCTGCTCCTCCTGAAGACCCCGAAGTTCTTCTGGGGCCAGCTTTGCACTGTGCTCCGTTGCCTACTCCTCCACGCCCTCATCAGCCTCCAGACGCATGGGCACCTGCGAGGCACAATATGCTGCACACCAGGCTCCTCCTCAGAGCCCTCAGAGCCTTCAGAGTCTCTGCTTCTGGCCACAGCCTTGGCCGTGCAGCATTCAGGGTCTTGTAGAGACTTCCCCCAGGCCTTGTGGAGAAGGGCAATGCAGTGAGGATGCGAACATGACTAGCAGAACTCTGGAAGGGTCCCCTGGGTGTGAGGGTATTTCCAAGCACAGTGCCCTGGTAGAGTTTTGTGAAATTAGCAATGACTTGCAGGTCCATGCTGGATGACAGGAGTGTATTCAGGGCCAAGAACTTAACAGTGATAAAGGAGCATTTACCATCCAATGCCCTCCAAGCCTGGAGGATTAGCAGGAGCACCGTCCATCAGGAGGAGTGAGTTTCCAGGCAAATTCTCCTGCCCAAACACCTACTCAGTGAAAAACGGTCTGCTCCCCACGCTTCATTATTTACCCTCCACATCGCACTTATTTTTCATTGTTTTGTTGTTTAAAAACCCATGGGTTTCAGAATGGTGCACCGACACGGGCTTCACTTCAGTCCCCACCTGTGTACCCCAACACCAGAGCCAGCCCATCTCATAGGCTCGTGGCCTGGCAGTGCCTTTTCCGCTTCAGAATGAGTTCCTACTGGGCATTTCTTTCCCAGAGTCTAGTCTGTCCCACTGAACACTTGCTGGGGAGTGACACTCAGCATCCACATACTCAGCAAATCTAGCCTCACAGGTATTGGCTTTGTCTGTATTTGAGCTCGCTCCTTCCCCGTGTTTCACTCTACTGTGTGTGCCTGTTCTCTTTTTGAATTTTTCAAACCAGCCACAGCTGGCTTTGAACACTTGAGGCTGGCTGCCCAGCACTCACTTGGCAACACTGTCAGTGAATCACTGTGGAGGCATTCGGCCTTCTCGAATTGTCACCGTCGCCATCCAGTTTCTCATTTACTCGACCTTACAGTAACTTTTCAACCTCTTTGATGGCCTGGGTTCTTGGTTTCGCGGTTAACGTTTTCACACCTTTTACTACACTGGCCACTTTAATCACATTTTTTTCTAGAAGTATTGATAATGGCAAGTTAGCCATGTTGTATTCAGCTACCAAATCAGACAAGCAGTGACCTGATTCAAATTTCACAATTTCTTTAACTCTGTCGTGTTTCTCAGTTTTCCACTTCGCTTTACTGCTATCACTTTCTTTGGGGCCATGGTTATCGTATTTTATGCAAATAACGCCGGAAAAAGCACAATGACGGGTGTTTTAACGTACTAACACAAGCACTGTATGTGGGCTTGGCCGAAGCAGCGCTGAGTGAAGCGTCACCCTTTGTGTCCAAGGAGAAATGCAGTCCATGATTCACTCTCCGCCCATACAGGTTTCTTCTAGTCAGATTTTCGCTCAACTATCAAGCAAAGTTACAAACACCGAGCAGATTTTTTTCAAACTTTGCTGTTCAAATGGTGGAAAGTTCAAGAAAGACCGAGCATGGAGCTGTTGGACAAGTGAGGCAGCACTGTATCGGAAACGGGGGAACCGATGCCTCGCAAGCCACAGTCCACAGCCCACACCGTCAAAGTCCGGTGCCTCATCCCAAGGAACCCCAACGTAGGCACTGTGGTCGGATCCCGAGCCTCTGGCGTAGGCAAAGGGAAGCGCCTTTTCCGGTTGCTTCTTTAAGCTTCCACTCCCTGAGTTACACCTGAGGATGGCAGTGTTCACAGCCAGGGCTCCGAGCTGCATTACTCCAGCTGCCGCCGCCGGATCTCCAGCCACTGGGAACCGCCCCACGCCACCCTCACCCAGCCTTGCTCACGGAGAACCAGCTCTGCGCATCCCACAGGGGTTCTGATCCACAGAGAGGCCACCAGGCCTGTGCCTTCAGCAGCCAGAAGCAGCTCTGGCCGATTAGAACCCAAGTCTCTGTAAAGGAATCGGCGGCATTGTGAGCCAACACAAGGGGAGACATGCTCACGTTCGAAAAAGAAAGTTCTTATTTTCCTAAGAGCAAACAAAAGTTCTCAGACATCAATCCACAAAATACAATTTATAATTGAAGTCTTTTCTTTGGCAATGTGTAAATATGAATTCTAAGCCCACGTTTTGACGAAGTTCATTTCCTATTATTCCGTGGCGGCTTCCGGTAGGCCTCTCCTGGCAGAGGCAGAGTGTGACTGCGCAGCTAGCTGTTGCGAAGGAGCTCCACCATCAGCGAACACGCGTCGCAGGGACCCAGGCTTGAGGATGCTGCCTCCTGCTCAGAAACGAGGTATCTGCCACCACATCAGCAGCTCAGAGAGAAAGAATGATTGCCTTCATTCCAAGACATTTCTTCAAGATATATTTGAGCGTCTATTGGTCCCATACTTCTGAGCTCATCTTCATTAATATGAGTTTCTGTTACTTTTGCTTCAGGTCTGACACATTAGCAGAAGGCTTGGCCCCCAAAACACCATACCAATCCTTCGCTGGCCCCTGCTCCAACGCCATCACTCTTGAACCAGAAGAGGGTCTTCTCAGGCCGGCTAGGCCGGCCCGGGCCCTGTCCCTTCTCGCGCGGCAGAGCTGGAGCCGGGCCGGACGCGGCCAGCCTTCCTGCCGCGCCCCACGCACCAGGACAGCAGGCCCTGGGGCCCTGCACGGCAGCTCCGCTCCTCGCGTGCCACCCGGCTCCGTCCGCGACTAGCTCCCCTTGAATAAATTTTAATATTTCTGTCTCTCCCTGCGCACGAACTTTAGGCAGAGGGACTTCCCATTTTCCCGCCTTTTCTTTTCATTTTTGTTTAATTATATTGGAAAGTACTTTTGCTCGAGACTGTCCCTCTCTATCCAGCAGACAAGCAGGTACTGCTGCCTGAGGAATCTTTTCATCATTCTTTTGTTTGGTGTTTCTCTTTTCATGCATCTTGGTAGTCTTCTTCATTTGTATTTTCTCGGCATGGCGCTGTTTATAGTAGAGCTTAGCCTTCAGGCCAGTCATTTCTTTTTTTACCTTCTTTGAACATTCATGAGCCTCTCAACTTTCCTTCTTTCCCTTTTTCTCCTGGTACTCCAAATGATACCCATAACATTTACGGTGTTATTCAGTATATTCATTTCGAGGCATGGTGAGAGCTGCAGAGCCACCAGGGGCAGCCTCAGGCACGGGAAGAAAAGTTTCAACTTTAGGGTCTCTCAGACACATGAGCTGACTCCACGCAGCCGGTAACAGGTTGTAATCCACTTTTTCGGTTGCTATTTAAACTTAAAGAAGATGAGAATTTATTATATGTTGTAACTTGAATATAGTTTGTTTCCATAAAAACTCATGTTGAGGCTTGGTCTCCAGAGTTATGGCATTGGAAAATGGGGCCTTTAAGAGGTGGGGCCTAGTAGAAGGTGACTGGGTTGATGGGTCATAAGGGAACCACCCTTGGAAAGGGTTCATCCTTTTCTCAAGGTTCTTGATTGGTTGCCACAAGAAGAAATTGTTACAAAGGGAGCATTCTCAACTTACCCTTTGCTCTCTCTCTCTCTTGCAATATATTATGGTTTAGACATAAAATGGTCCCCTAAAGTCTCACATTCAGTGTGTGGCCTGGTCAGAAAGGACAAGTGACTGGGGACATGAGTTTGAAGGGTACCTTCTTTTCCCAAGCTCTGACCTTCTCACTCTGCTTCCTGGCTGCCATGAAGTGAACAACATTCCTCCAGCACACCATTCTGCAATGTCATTTCTGCCAACCATGGGCTGAATCCAATAAAGCTGAATCAAAATACACCTCTCCTCCTTGAAGTTGTATGTGCCAGGTATTTTGCTCCAGTGACAGGAAAGCTAATATAGAAAATAAGTACCAGGAGTGGGGTTGTAGCTGTGACTGTACCTGACCATGTGGTTTAGAAGTCTTTGGAACTGATTTGGAGGAGGAGTTTGGAAATGTTTGGAGATGCAGGATAGAGAAGCCCTAGAATGTTCTGAGCAGTGCTTTATATGTGATGCTGATCCAAGCTCAGAAGACCAGAATGCTAATAGGCATGTGGACAGTGAAGGCCAGGGTCATGAGGTTGCACTGGAGAAAAAGGACTCCATTGGTGGTTGGGCTAGAAGCCTTGTGTATAATGTTCTGATAAAAAATTTGCCTACATTTCCCCCATGACCTGAGACTTGCAGGAGACCAGGATTAAGGGTTGCAGACTAAAATCTGGTAGAGGAAATTTCAAGGCAGCTCATTGGTCAGACTCTGACATGAATAAAGCTGGCTGCTTTTAGCTGGATCTACAGTGGGAATCAGAAACAGACAGTGGAGCTGAATGATTTGAGGCTTGCAGTTTTGCCAGAAAGAAAGTACCTGTAAAGTTAGGGCAAACAAACAAACAAACAAACAAAAAAAACCCAAACATGGTTGCTGAAATGGTTAACTAATATTAAAAAGAACCCAAGTACTTTGTAAAGGGAGAAGAAATCAGCAAAGCCCCACCCATCACAGGTTCCAGAGTGCAAGACTGTAAATCTTTCATTTGAGAAGAGTCCCTGTGATACTCACTCAATTCAGTGCCACCTAAAGAAGTGTATCCCTGAGCTCAACCATCACAGAACTCAGAGGCCACTACAGCCATGATTCAGGGAGATCTAGCTAGTGCTCAGGCTAGTAGCCAACCTTTGAATCATCCACATGGTGGTCATTTTGGGGCATGCATAATGCAAGAGTTATGGGGTTACAATGACTTCCACTAAGATATCAGAAGGCCTGGGGCCAGGAGCTCATGAGAGGGCAGTGCGTGATGCTGTAAGAGTGAAGCCAAGATATAGCAGAGACACTCGGAAGTTGGAGCGGCCAGGAATTGGAATGTCTGCTGAGGAAAGCCACAGGCAGTGAACAGAGCCATCCCAAGTAAGAAACCATGTGGGCTGCAACCAGCAAGGCCATAGAGGCTGGACTACCCAAGCCCTTTGGAGCTCAAATCTCATGACAACCTGCCCTGGATTCTGGATGTGGAGCTATTGGATTTAATGTTTGCCCTGCTGGGGTTTGGTCTTACTTTGGTCAGATTTCTGTCTATCCCTCTATCCTTCTCTTTTGGAACGGGTATGTTTACCCTGTGCCACTGTAGGTTGGAAGTGTTTAACTTTCTTTTTCATTTTTACAAGGGCTTACAGGAAAGAATTTGCTTTAAATCTCAGAGGAAACTTTGAACTTGGATTTTTCAGCAATGCTGGACCTGTTGAGACTTTGGTGACTCTTAAAAGATGGACTAAATGCATTTTGCATAATGAGATGGATGAAAGACTTTTGGGGGCCAGGGGTGAAATGTTATGGTTTAAATCTAAAAACGCTCCCCAAAGTCTCACATTCAGAATGGGACCTGGTTGGAAGAAGCAATTCACTGCAGGTATGACTCTGAAGGGTATGTTCTTGTCCCTAGATCCTCCTTTCTCTTTCTGCTTCCTGGTGGCCATGAGATGAACAGCTTCCCTCATATATTCCATTCTGCCAAGACAGAATGGAGCCAGCTGACTATGAGCTGAATCCACTGAAACTATGAGCCAAAATAAACCTCTCCTCCTATAAGTTGTGGATGTTGGTTTGTGCTAGTGATGGGAAAGTGACTAATACACCATGTGATCTGTTGTGCATGTACTCCCACCATGGGATCTATCCCCCACGTTACAATGCAACCAGAAGGCTCTCACCAGTGGCAGACCAGATGGAGCCACCCAACCTTGGACTTTCAGCCTCCAAAATTATAAACTAAACTTCTTCTCTCTATAACTTTGTCAGCCACAGGTATCTTGTTATAGCAACACAAAATAGACTAAGACATTCAGTATCATTATGTAAGGCAATACTTTAAGAGGCCTTCACAGTCTACCAGATGAGAGAGTAAAACATTCCCACCTTTTAGAGCAGTGGTTCTCTATTGGGGGACAATTTTGCCTTCCAGAGCCATCTGTTGATGTCCAAGATGTGTGTAATAATCAAACCTGGGGGAGAAAGAAGAGTCTGGGAGAAGAGGCTGCTACTGGGATGTGGTAGGTAGAGGCTGGGGATCCTAAAGGTCCTACAATAGACAAGATAGCTACACACACACACACACACACACACACACACACACACACACACACCCCACAAAGAATTATCAGTTAGGATATCAGTAGTGCTCATGTCAAGACACTCTGAACTAAATCTTCTGGATTGCTCATAGATTTTGACTGATTAATAATCCCTGTAAGTGTGTAGTACAGGAGGGGTTCCCACATGGCAGCAACAGCAGCCAAGAAGTTATTACAGCAGCAAGTCCTCAGGCCCCATCTAGTCCTATTAAGTCAGAATCTCTGGGGGCAGAGCTCAAAAATCTGTTTTAACGAGCCTTCCAGGTGATGCTAATGCACTCTGCAGTCTGAGGAGACAAGGTAGCCGATCTTGTTTCCTAGTTCCCAATTCCTGGCTCTAGCATTTGGTGACAGCGAATCTTATAACACTTTTGTAATGGCTACTAAAAGCTAAGAAGCTGACTGCACCAAATCAATTGATGACTGAGCTGGTGACAGTCATTCCAAAGTGCTCCTGCAGGGGACCCACAGTTAATCATGCCAGCTTTCTAATTCCAGGACATTGGAGTTGACCACAAGAGGGCACACTCCACTCAGCCTTGAGCGTCTGTGGTCTCTGCAAAGGGTCTGAACGGGAAGTTTGAGTGACCTGCCAAGTGTGAGGGGGGTAGGAGGGGACAGACACTTTTCCCCATAGAGTGGCAGTGATTGGACTTCACTGCTAGACCTCAGCCCTGAACTCTAGAGCTGAGTTTCTCCAAGCATGGTCCCAGATCAGCAGCATCAGCATCACCCTGGGAAGTTGTTAGAAAGGGAATTCTTACCCCAGGCCACTAGATGCAAAGCTCCAGAGGCGGTGGCCAGCAATCTCTATTTTAACAATTCCCCTCCCCTTCTAGGTGAATGCTTCGTTGGCTCAAGCTCCAGAATCCCTACTCCCTAGACTAGAGCACCTTTCTGTTTATTTGCAGGCCACAAAACCACGTTGGTATCTGATCTCTTCATACTTCTGCTGGGAGGTGAAATGGAAGAGGCTTCATTCTTGACACCCACTGTCTTCTTCAGGTCACTTTCCTGGGAACCCCTAAGGACACCCAGGTCAGTCACTCTGCAGAATTCCGTGCAATCTCTAGGCTCAGCCCTTGGCCAGGGCCTCTGAGGGAGCAAAGGAGCTGTAAGCAAGGTAGCACTTCCATAAGCTCCCAAGGCACTGTGGGAGGCAACTGTTAGAAGTCAGAGGGGTGCAGGGAAGGTCAAGGAGCAGTAATGGGCCGGAAAACAGTATGGCTGAACCTACCTGAGACAGCTAATGCAGAGGAGGAAGGAGAGACAGTGCCAGGGGGCTGGCGAGTCAGGGTGTGAGTTACTTGCGCATGTAGACCGGCTGAGGGAAAGACCCCATAGCAAGAATAAGGTTCGGGTTTTGTGTTGATGAGTGGATGCAGTGGAGCCACGGGGCACCAAGAGTGGGCACTGTTGCAGCTCTGCCCAGCATTCATATAAGAGCAGGCTGCTTCTCCTCACAAATCCTTGGTGTCTTCATATGTGACACAGACTCTCTAACTTATATAGTTTGGTGGATATTGAATAAAAACTTGCCAGTGCCAAGTCTAACATGGTACCTAACTTAGAGCAATCACTTAGAAAATGTTAATTATTAGAGTCGTTTTTGATAGCATTTGATTAATGTTTGTTGAAAAAAGAAAGTAGTGGCTGAGCAGGTCAACAGCTTAAGCTTACTCCTGGCCCATGATTCCTATTTGTCTTTTGAGAACTGGGAAATAAGGGTTACATTGGTTCGAATGAAGCTCATCTTAACATAAACTTGAAGCTGCCTCCACCGCTACCCCCAAAAGCAGCCTGCCCCAAAGGCAAATGGATCCCATAGTCAACTTGACAGAATTTGGGACCCAGGCTGATTTTCCCCAGAGAGCTTGCCTGCTCTCCAGTGAACCTAGGACTCCTGTGATTTACGTCATCGTCTTCAGGTGCAAAGAGCTCCACGAACAGGGGCACTCTCTCCCAGGCAGCCGCAATACCCTGGCCCTAGCACGAAGGAGCCCATCTGGTGGTGAGGTGCAGCTGTCCAGGATGTATGCTGGCCCCGCTGGCTCCACGGTGACTAACGGACACAACTGCCACTGCTGCCTTACTTCCAAATAACTCGGAGTAGGACAGTCTCCCAGCCACATGGGTAGCTCCAGGTGGCCACTTTTGGGGATTTCTGCCAGTCTCAGGAAAAGAGAGAAAAGCTCTGTAAAATCATTATAATAATACTTTCTCCTCTTGAAGGATCTTAGCTGTTGGGCCACATGCGAGTTTTTCTCTAAGGTTTCTATGCCAGCACTGTGTGCCTTGATTTTCAGGCAGTGGTGGGGCCTCACAGTGGAGACCCCAGATGCAAAAGTCTGGCTCATCTTTTCTGAAAGAAATACATTCTATAGCAGTGCATCCCAGACTTAGCTGTGTGCCAGATTCCTCTGTGGAACATAACATATGTGCAAATTCTGAATCAGTAGGTGTGTGGCCAGATCCAAACACCAGTGTAGATGTTCACACTGTACAATGAGTCATATCCTGATAAACCCACTGTAAGTCAGAACTGTGTTAATACACCCAGCCTACCAAACATCATCACTCAGCAATACACACACTGACAGTGCCTGGTGGTTTAGCCCTGCGACCATGTGTGTGACTGGGAGCAGTGGCTCAGAGCTGCTGCCCAGCCTCTTGAGAGAGTATTATACATGTGTTGCTAGTCCAGGAAAAGATCAGAATTTGAAGCACAGTTTTTAGTGAATGTGTATTGCTTTAGTGCCCCATCTGAAAGTAAAAAAATAAAATCCTAAGCCAAATATAAGCCAGGGACTATATTTTATTGCTAACCAGCACTGTAGGACTTAATTCTCACAGTGTGGTCTGCACACTGCCTGCTTCCAATCACCTGCAACACTTGTTGAAGATGCAGCTTTCTCAGCCCCACCTCTACCCACTCAGGCACGCCCAGCCTAAACTACAGGTGGGACACACCTAGGTTATAATAAATGATATTTTTAAAAGAAAGTCTTGTTACGTACATTACCTATGTTATGTCTTTTATATGTGGCCCAGGACACAATTTCTTCTTTTTTTTTTTTTCACTTTATTAAATTCTTTATTGGTACATTGTAGGTATACAACACAATTACGTTTCTCATTGGGAATTGTACCTTTACATAATGCATCTTGGTTCTTATTTTTTCCCCATTCCTAGCCCTCCCTTTACCCCCTCCACCCTTCCCTATTTATAAAGACTTTATTTCCATTTTTTCCATTTCTCATCATTTTTCTTTTCCCTTCTTTCCTTTCCCCTGCCCCTCCCACTACCCCTACCCCTTTGGACCTTTTCTTCCTATTTTACATTATCAATTATTCATTCTACTCATTGGTACATTTTAGGTGTACAATATAATGACAATCATCATTGGAAATTTGCACCTTTACATAGTCTCTCTTGGTTCTTATTTTTCACCCTTGCCCAGCCCTCCCTTCAACCCCTCCAGTCCTCCCTAATTACAAAGATTTTGTTCCTATTTTTCCATTTTCTCATATTAATCCCACTCCCTTCTATCCTTACCCCTAGCCCTCTCACTTCCTTCCCCTTTGCCCCTTTTCTTCCTATTTCACATGACCTATTATACATTTAATCCTTATTTACACTTTCAGTTTCTCACACCAGAGAAACTATTCGGTATTTACACATGTGTGTTCTATTTATTTCACTTAAGAGTATCGCCTCAATGTGCATCCACTTAGCTATAAATGTTTCTAATTTCTCATTTTTTATGGCTGAGTAGTACTCCGTTTTATTAAAAAACCACATTTTCTTGATCCAGTCTCCAGTTGATGGGCATTTGGGCTGTTTCCAAGTTTTAGCTATGACAAACTGTGCTGCTATGAAATGGGTGCACATATATCACTGTGGTATGATTCTTTTAATTCTTTGGGGAAGATCCCCAGCAGTGGAATAGCAGGGTCAAATGGGACTTCCAGTCCTAGTTCTTTGAGGTATCTCCATACTGATTTCCACAGTGCTTGCACCAGTCTACACTCCCACCAGCAGTGGAGCAGTGTTCCTCTTTCCCCACAGCCCTGCCAGCATTTGTTATTGGTTGATTTCATGATAGCAGCCATTCTTTCTGGAGTGAAGTGGAATCTCAGCATTGTTTTCATTTTCATCTCTTGAATGACCAGTGATGTTGAACATTTTTTCATGTATTCATTTGCTATTTCTACTTCTTTGTCTGAGAAGTGTCTGTTCATTTCAGATGCCCATTTTTGGATTGGGTCTTTAAATTTGGGAGGTCTGATCTTTTTAAGTTCTTTATAGATTTGAGATAGTAGACCTTTGTCTGAGGAAGAGCAGGTGAAGATTTTTTCCCACATTGTGGGTTGGAGGACACAATTTCTGTTCACTCATTATGGCCCAGATAAGCCAGACAGGTCCAACCCACAGGCTACAGGTCGGACATTCCTGTGACAGCTGCAGGGTATGGGCTGCTTCCTTCCTTTTTTTTTGTTTGGTACCGAGGATCGAACTCAGGTCCTTGCGCTTGCGCAGCAGGCGTCGAAACCACTGAGCTAAATCCCCGGCCCTATGCTTCCTTCTTGACAGGTGACCATCCCTGCAGGTCTGCTTTGAGAACCACTGGCTATCACAAGCCACCGCTGTAGAACAATTAAGCTAGAATTTCTGTCTTAAGAACTCAGCAACTATGGAAAGTGTCAGCCAACATGACACAAAGAAGCAAAGAAAGTAGAAAAAGTGATGTAATCTGAGGCCATGTTGAGTTTGAGGTGAGGAAATTGTGATGGAAAAACACAGGGCTCTCACCTTGACCCTGACCTCACCCTGGCAGAGGGGCTGGTCGTGGTTAGCAGCCTTCTCCTGGGGGAGGCGCTTCTGCCCCTGCTCTTGCAGGGGACAGGGTCGGGGTTTGTGTGTTCTTCCTGGCTGTGTGAGCTGGGATTGGAACTGGGATCCCAAAGGACTGGCGCTGGGCCCCAGCCTCAGCCTGAAGGGTCTGTCCTCCCAGGGGCAGAGGGGCCCCGTGCGCATGTCTGTGAAGTGGCACTAGGAGGCTTTGCTGCCAGCTCCATGGAGCCTTCCTCTCCTGTGGAGAACCAGGCCAGAGCCAGTCTCTAGGGGCCCAGCCAGCCACACAATGGCCTGTCTGTTCCTGTGATTCCAAGCACCCAGGCAGTCAACCCAGAAACTGCCCCTGAGCCCTTTAGGGCAGGCAAATTTAAAGAGCTCTCTTCAACCTAGGCTCAACATTTTATAGGCTAAGAAGATGCATTTGCCTTCCCCAAAGTGCACTTTTCCATACTCTTTTTATTTATTCTTTTTTTTTTTTTTTGGTTGTTTTTGAAATAGGCTCTTGCTCTATAGTTCAGGCTGAACTCACTGTGTAGTCCAGGCTGGCCTCAAACTCATGGCAATTCTCCTGCCTCAGCCTCCTAAGTGCTGGGATTACAGGTGTGCACCACCATACCCAGCTGTCTTCCATACTCTTTGACCATGAGATCTTCTAAATGGAATCTTTTCTTCCTCTGCAGCTGATGGTCTCTGGAAAAATTTGTGGCTCTCCAGAATTCCCCCGGGAACTCCTGGGACAAGAGAAACCTGTGTCCACTCAGCAGGATGGGCTGGAAACACACACAGTGTCTTTCTCTCACCCCACAACAGCCAGGGGTCAAACAGCCACCCAGAAGGCCAAAAACTAGATACTTTTTTAAGATTTACTTTTGAGTTTATCTCAATATAAGCCACATCATTTCAAAAGTTAAGGTAGCTGACAAAAACACATACATTATTTGTCAGTTAAAGGAAAAGAAGCAAAGGGAATGTAAAGGAAGGCAAACCAATGAAACCAGGTAGAAGTTTATGCATAAATTTACTACTATACCTATCAAAGACAGAACATACATTGGTTCTGAGCTTTTCGGCCAAAAAAAAAAGAGTGTGTAATTTTAAAGGTAACTCATATATACCCTCAAATCCTTTTTATTTCCTTAAGGAAAACAGTGAACTTTTATTGAGTTTCCTCTATGTGCCAGGCTCTGTTCTAGGCACAAGGGTACAGCCATGAACAAAGTAAAGTCTGTCTTAATCCATAGCAGATGGGGAGGGCAGAAGGAGGAGGAGGAAGAGAGGGAGGGAGAGAAGGGGGGGTGGAGGAGGGAGAAGGGAAGAAGAAAAGGAAAAAGAGAAGAGTGTCTGGGGAGAGGCGTGATCATTCTAGACTGAGCCCTTAGGGAAGTCCCTTAGGGAGTGACGCCTGAGCAGTGCAAAGCCAGCCCTGGATTGCATGGAAAATGTGCTTTCAGCCTGAGGGCAGTGTGTGCAAAGGTCCAGAAGTACAGGGGTGGGGGAGGGAGTGTGTCTGTGGATCTTCCCACAGGTCTGAGTGGCCTAGCATAGGAAAGGGAAAGAAGTTCATGGTGCCCTCGAGATAGGGAAGGAGAGCGGAGCCAGGGGTTGAGCAGTCAGGCCCTGTGATTACACGTTGGCTGGGGCATGAAAATAGGCTGTGGCCAGTGTAAGTTTGCTTAAGCTGCCATCATAGAATACCATCAACTGGGTGGCTCAAACAGGAATTTATATTTTCACATTCTGAAGGCTAAAATCCTGATATCAAAATGTTCACACATTTGGTTTCTTCTGATGCCTCTCTCATTGTTTTTTGTTTTGTTTTGGGAAGTAAGGATCAAATCCAGGGCCTTTTGCAGGCTAGGCAAGCACTCTACTACTGAGCTATATTCCTAGCCCTTCTCCTTTGCTTTTGATGACTGCATGCTTGCTTTTTCTTTCTTTCTTCTTTTTATTAGTGTATGTTTGTAATATGTCATAACTATAGTCATTGTGGGGGATGGAATTGGTATATGGATATATCATATCCTGATCATTTGTGATTCCTTCACCCCCTCCAATCTTCCCTTCCCCCTCCCCCATCCCCATACCTAGCTCATCTCCTAAAAGTCTGCCTTTTTGTTTCCTACTATCTTTCCTTTGTTTAAAGGTTTTTGTGTATGTTTTATGTTTCTCATATAAGAGTAACCATGTGATATTTAACTTTCTGTGTTTGACTTATTTCACTTAACAGTATGGTCTCAGGTTCCATCTGTTTTCCTACAAATGGTATGATTTCATTCTTCTTTATGGCTGAAGAGTACTCCATTGTGTATATATATACCACATTTTCTTTATCCGTTCATCTGTTGATAGACATCTAGGCTATTTCCAGTGGTTACTGTGAGTTACATGTATGACTACTGTATGTCTTTAACTCTTTAGGGAATATATGCAGGAGTGTCACTAGGTCAAATGGAATTTCTGCTTTTAGTTTTTTGAAGAATCTCCATACCAATTTCCATAATGGTTGTACTAGTTTACATTCCCACCAACAATGTAGAAGAGTTTCCTTTTTTCCTCATTCTTACAAGCATTTGTTGCTTTTTGAGTTCTTAATGATAGCCATTCTGGGCCTGGGATTTAGCTCAATGGCACTGTGCCTGCCTCATAAGTGCAAGGTCCTGAGTTTGATTCCCTAGTACCACAAGAGAAAAAAAGATAGCCATTCTGACTGGAATAAGATGGAATTTCAGAGTTGTTTTGTTTTGGATTTCAACCCATCCTATAGTAGTTATGGATAATGAATTTTTTTTTTCATGTACTTACTGGCCACTTGTACTTCTTCTCTTATGAAGTATCTATTTAGTTAATCTGTTGATATTTTGATTGGGTCTTTTAAGAAGAGGGTTAGGTTTTTTTTTAGTTCTTTATATATTCTAGATATTAGCCCTCTATCAGAAGAGTAGCTGACAAAAAGATTTTTTCCCATTCTGTAGGTTGCCTCTTCATTCTATTGATTGTTTCCTTTGTCATGCAGACGTTTTAAAATTTGACATAATCCCATTTGTTGATCCTTGGAATTATTTCCTGTGCTATTTGATTTCTATTCAGAAAGTCCTTTCCCATGGCTGTGGCTTCAAGTGTTTCCCCTAAGTTATCTTCGAGCAGATTCCAAGTTTCTATTTTTATATCTAAGTCTTTGATCCATATTGATTTGATTTTACTATAGGGTGAGAGATACAGACCTAGTTTCAATCTTCTGCATGTAAATAACCAGTTTTCCAAGAACCACTTATTAAAGAGGGTGTATTTTCTCCAAAATATGTTTTTGGCCCCTTTGTCAAAAATCAGATGGCTCTAGGTGCATGGGATTGTTTTTGTGTCTTCTGTTACCTAGTCTGTTGATGACTGCCTTCTTCTTTTTTTTTTTTTTTTTTGCTTAAATTCTTTTATTGGTACATTTTAGGTGTACAGTACGTTTACATTTATCATTGGGTGCTTGTACCTGTACATGATGTATCTTGGTTCTTATTTTTTCCCCATTACCTGTGTGCCCTTCCCTATTTACGATGACAGCCTTCTTGATGTGTCTTCCTATGGTCTTTCCTCTGTGTGTGCATCCCTCATGTATTTTTTTTGTGTACAGATTTCCTCTTCTTTATAAAGATGCTGCTCAGTTTGCTTTAGGGCCCATCCAAATGGCCCCATTTTAACTTAATGACATCCCTCAAGATTCTATGTCCAAATACAGTGACACTCTGAGGTCGTGCTGATTACAGCATGAATTTTAGGGAAGGTAATGCAACCCACTACAAGTCAATGATAGAAGAAGGAAAACAAATTTGGAAGCTAAAGCCATAGTCCGGACAAGAAAAGATGTTGGGCTGGACCAGGGTGATAGATGTAAAAGTGTGAGAAGTGGTCAGATTCTGGAAATATCTTATAGGAAATATAAGACTTGTTGATGGATTGGATGTAGGGTAGGAAGAAAGAGAGGCTTCAAGGATGATTCCAATTTTTTTTTTTTTGCCTGATGTGATGTTCAATTGTTACATGCCAACTTGTCAAGTAAAGCCTGCCTAGCAGATTACTACAGCTGAGTGTGTCTCTAGATGATTGACATGTAGGCCAAACACAAATAGGAAAGACAAAACCCAAATTCAGGTGGCACCAACCACTAGGCTTGTATCCTGGGTGGAATGACAAGGAAAAGAAGAAATAGGTCTTCTCTTTGTTCTTCTTGGGAGAAGCTCTGGTCTGTGACATTGCCTTTGGCATTAGTCTCCAGTTCCTTCAGTTTCTTGCGCAGAATCTTCAGCCTTCCAGTGCAGATTCTTTGGTTTTCCAACATGGACTCACACCAGCCTCTGCAGTGAGCTCCAGGGCTTTGCAGTCTTCCACCCCAGATTCTACAGGCAACCGTGGGACTTCTGCTTCTGATCCTTTTAAGCCTACTTAGTAAATCCTTCATATAATCATGTATTTATATTAAATCTGTTCCTCTGGTGAACCGTAATATACCTGAGAAACTGGAATCATGAAGTTTGACATTTCTTGAGATGGGGAATGGGGAAAACTAAAGGAGGGGAAAATTTGGGCTACGGGATATTGAGCTCAAGGAGTAGAGTTTGGGACATAAAGCGTTTTGGTTTTTTGGGTTTTTTTGGCATCAGGGATTGAACTCAGGACCTTATGCTTGCAAGGCAGGAGGCAGAACCACTGAGCTAAATTCTGGGCCCTGGGACATAAAGTTTTAATGCCTGTTAAGCATCCAAGTGGAAATTTCAAGTAGCCAGTTACATGTGCCCATCTGGAGCTTAGGGAAAGATCAGGGTTTATTGACTTATAAATATTTTTTTCTCATTCCTATGATTCCTTTTTTTTAAATAAAAATTTTAATGAGACATAATTTGCAAACCATAAATTTACCCTTGTAAAGGGTACAACTTGTTAGACTTCAGAATGTTTACAAAGTTGTGCAATAGTCATCAGTATCTCATTTCAGAACATTTTTATCACCCCCAAAAGGAATCCCACACTCACTAGTAGTCACTGGCCAATCCTCTCTTCCTCACAAAACTCTGGCATCCCTTTATCTACTTTCTTTCTCTATTTACTTGCCTTTTATGGACATTTTATAAAAAATGGAATCATGCAATATGTGGCCTTTTGTTTCTGAGTTCTTTCCCTGAGCATAATGTCCTCAAAGTCCACCCATGAGTATCAATTCTCCATTCCTTTTTATAGCTGAATAATATTCCATTATATGGATACACCATGTTTTGTTATACATTCATTAGTTGATAGATCTTTGGGTTGTTTCCTCTTAGGGCTACTATGAATAATGCTGCTATGACTATTCACGTACAAGCTTTTGTGTGAACACGTGTTTCCAGTTCTCTTGGGTGTAGTTAGGAGTGGAATGCTGGGTCATAGGGTAACTGTGTTTAACATTTCAGAAACTGCTAAACTTTTCTGAAACAGCTGTACCATTTTACATTTTCACCAGCAGTGCATAAATTTCAGTTTCTCCTGATATTTTAACAAGCCTTAAAAATTCTTTTTTGGTACTAGGGCTTGAACCCTCCTTTATTTAAATTTTAAGAAGGGGTCTTACTGAGTCACTAAATTGCCTAGGCCGGGCTTGAACGTGTGGTCCTCCTGCCTCAGCCAGCCAGAGTGTTGGGACTACAGATGTGCACCACATGCCGGGAATGCCTATCTTTTTAATTATAGCCTTCTAGTGAGTGTGAAGTGGTCTCTCATTCTGGTTTTTATTTGCATTTTCCTTATGACTAATGATGTAGAGCATTTTTCATGTATCTAGTTGGCCTCTTGTATATCCACTTTGGAAAAATATATTCAAATTATTTGCCTATTTTAAAATTTGGGTTGTCTTTTTATTATTCAGTTGTAAGAGTTCCTCATATCCTCTGGATACAAGTT
This sequence comes from Heterocephalus glaber, assembly GCF_000247695.1. Next base: position 1,912,078 of record NW_004624774.1, read on the forward strand.
TCTCTCTGAATATGAGTCACAAATATTTTTTTCCTATTTGGTGTATTGTCTTTTCCTTTTATATCTTCTCTTTCTTTCTTTTCTCGAGATGGGGGTCTCACTTTGTTACTCAGTCTGGCAATTCAACTTGCTATCCTCCTGCCTCAGCATCCTGGGTAGCTGGGATTACATGCTATTTTCCCTTTCTTTGTTTTGTCCTTTGAAGCATAAGAGTTTTAAATTTTGATAACCTGTCATATAAATTTGAGACTTACCAGTATATTGCTATTTTAAACTGCAAGATTCAATGAGATCCACCAGGAAGTTAATTAAGGAATGAAAGTATCAAAATCTGAACCCGAGATTGCTCTTCCCTCAGAGACCCAAGATGTGGAAAGACAGTAACAAAGGAGACAGAAAAGGACTCCACTCTCTCTTCTGTTTTTAAGGGCTTATCCCTTTTCAGAGTAGCAAGAGAGAATTCAAAATTCTTGTTCATTTTTTAGGCTGTACAGTTTTGACCCTCCGTTTCAGTCCTTTGCTTCATAGCCACACAAATGCCAGGGGCCTTGCCCATTCCAGTGAGGAGGGCTGGTGTGTCAGTTCAGGCCCTTGAGGAAGCAGATGCCAAGATGACATTAGAAGCACCACAGATTTATTGGATGTAGTTTCAGCAAAAGATAAGGGAGGAAGAAGGAGGGCTAGTCCGAGAGAAGCTTCAGACTGAATGGAAGCCATGACTCCTGTGAAGGGGGAGGGAGAAGGAAAGAGGCTTGAGTAGGAAGAGCCCCAAACCACAATGCAAGTCTGAGAACCTATTGGCCAGTCCAGCAGGGCTTACAGCACATAAAGGGGGTCCATGTGGCCAGAAGTGACCTGTGTCTAGTACTTTTGCCATGTTCACTGTCATTGGCTAGAAGCAGCCTGAGGAGAGTGTGGCCTTCTCATGGGCACCGAGAGAGATCATAAAGATGCTCTTTCTGAGGACTTCAGCTAACTGCAGGCCTCCCAGCAGATTCATTCTTAAAGGGACACCTGCATCCCCATGTCTTTAAAACCTATCCCTCATGCTTACAAATCATGCTCATATATACTCAGGAAAACAGCTCCCCCGTAATTTACACAGGTTTGTCTTCCTTGGGTGAAAATTATAAGGAAATTAGAACAAACTACAGCCCCAGTGGCTGCAGAAGGTCTCAGGGCATCCATTGGGACTTAGGGTTCTACTCCTCCTCCATACCCATGTACATTTTCCCCATCTTGAGCTATCACCTCTGCAGATCTTTGTGGCTTACTTGCCAATGTGACTCAAACACTAATTCTCAAGAGGCCTGAGCCTCAGCCTTCTTAATGGGCTAACTGTACCTATGTACATGTCACCTAGGTTCCATGTGCATGCCTCCACACCTCCATTGCATACAAGCAGCCCTACTTCCTCTTGCTGATCAGAATCCATTGCCTCTGCCAAGGTTGACTTCTTACCTGCTAGCCCTTAGTGACAAAGAATCCAAGTTCCCTGCCAGCAGCCAAAGCTGGTGGTTCAATGGGGCATTGCTGTGTCATTTGGCAGAATGTACTCCCTTTTTGAACCGTAACCACTAACCCTGCAAAACCCAGAGTTGTAGGGGCAGGAAATACAAAGTCCCTCAGTGGGTCACGAGGAGTAATGATAAAGCTTTCACTGCTTTGTTCTCTGGTCAATGGATTTAGCCTACTGTGACATAGTAGTATGTCATGGGGACATCGTGACATATTGAGCTCTCTGATTTAATGCCTACAGTGGATCCTGAAGCGTGGCACCCATCCTTCAGCTGTGCCTGTAGAAGGTCATCCCAGCACTCTGTGAGGCTCTCTGTGTCTGGCTGGTGTGCTTTTGGGTGATGCAGCGAGTGGATTCCATGTTAATGGGCCCACATCTACTATGAAGGGTCCCCAGGACAAGTGTATTTAGAGTAGAATAACAACTGGACTAATTTTTCTCTAAGCCCCTAGATACTGGCTGAGGATCTGTAAGCAAGAAAGGCAAACCCAAACTTGTAGGGAATAATTATCTCTCTATATAAGGACAAACTGAAGGCCCTTCCAAGACAGAAAGAGCTCAGTGGAGACAATTTGCCATCAAATAGCCATATCTCCTTGAGGAATAAATGACATGTCAAGGGCTGCAGTAACAAAGATGCACAAAGTGGTTTAAACAACAAAAATTTATTGTCTCATGATTCTTAAGGCTGGAAGTCTGGAAGCAAACATGTCAGCAGAGTTGGTTCTTTCTGAGTGCCATGAAGGAAGAAATCTAACATAGGCCCCCCTCCTCGGCTCATAGGTGGCTGTCTTCTCCTTGTATCTTTATTTTGTCTTCCCTTTGCATGTGTCTGTACCTAAACTTCCTCTTAAAGGATGCTAGTCACATTGAATTAGACTTAATCACCTCTTTAAACACTCTGTCTCTGAATGCAGTCATATTTTGATGTATTGGGGATTAGGACTTTAACATAAAAATTTGCTGGGAGGGTTACACTTCAGCCCATAGTACAAGCTCAGGACTGGCTTTGTTGCTTCCCAGTTGAACATTCAAAGGCATCAGCAGCTAGATCAGCTATAGTAAGTTGGGATCCTTGGTGTTTGACCCATACATCTCTGAGCCTCCTTCTCCGTTACCAAGGTGACTGTATGCATGTGCCCATCTTGCACGCGGAGGCATTTTGTCTGCTTGATTAATCAGTGTCTCTTCCATGGTGGATGTGTTCATGTGAACATTAAAATGTTATACACAGATTTTCACTTGGTGCCTGCTCCCATTTGTCCAGCCATGTATCTCTGCCCCAGACCTCTTCATCTCTGATCTCCATGGATTCTGCCCATAAATCTCTCTCTGGCCTCATCAGACCACTTTTCCTACAGAATAGATGGGTGTATGCATCACTTTCAGCTCTGTCCATTGGGAAGATTTTCCACCTCCAGGTTTCACGGCCACTCCTATACCAGCCCACTCATGAGCCAAACTAGAGCTTCTTCCTCCTTCAGCTGGTATTAAGGACCCCTTTCTCCCGAACAGGGCATAGGTACAAGTAGGGGGAGGGACATTTGTGGCACTCTCAGGTGACCTGAGAGTCTAGACTACCTGTTTGTATACCTTGATCCTAAATGGATCATTTCCAACTTACAATGTAGAAATTTGGGGCTCATTCATCTTTGTGACTTGGTGACTCCAACAGAACCCACCTCATAATAGGCTGTTTCGGATACATGAAACTCATATGTACCCCATGGCCAAGTGAGTGGCCTCTATTAGGGCCCAGTAACCTATCAGGAATCGTTTTTCCAACAGCATATACCGTACTTGTCTGCTGTGGATGGCACAGTCTTGCTCTAAAATCCGAGGGCTGCATCATGATTCTTCCACTGCGGCTTGTACAATGTGTCTTGTACCTGCAGGGAATATTTGGTCACACCCTGATCAGTGGCAGTCCCTGAATCTTTATAGCATTCATCTTCCACTCCGCAGGGTGCAGTTGTCTCCCCAAGGTTTCCCATGTTTAGCTACCTCTTGCTCATTCTATCTTATCAGCATGATGCCATCAATAGAATGCATCAGTGTGATGTTCTGTGGGATTTCTACAGTGTGCAGATCTCTGCGGACTGTATTTTTTGTTTGTTTGTTTTAGTTTGGTTTGGTTTTTGTTTTTTGAGGCAGGGTCTCACTATGTAGTTCAGGCTGGCCTTGAACTCACTAGATAGCCCAGGCTGGCTTCAAACTCTTGGCAATCTTCCTGCCTCAGCTTTCTGAGTGCTGGGATCACAGGCATGTGCTACCAGGCCTGGCTGTGTGGACTATGTTATAAGAGAGCAGGGGAGCTGAAATAGCATGGAGGCAAAGCTGTAAATAAATGTCAGTTTTTTTATAAAGCAAAATTCTTTGAAATCTTTTAAAGTCAGAATGAAAAAGAATACATTCACCCAATCCATGGCTACACACTTTCTGTGCATACTGGGCTATACTAATCTACTCTAGCAGAAGGGCCACATTCAGCACCACAGCTGTGGTCAGGACAACTGCTTGGCAGAGCCTGTGGGTACTGTCTGGCTAGGCTCTGTAGGGATCTGATTGGCAGGTCAATGAAGATATGAGAAAGACATCAGCCTCCTCCTGCTGATATTGTCTGACCTTGGAGAACAGTCCCCACTGAACTTCTTGGTGGAGCTGGTACCCCTGATGGCCACACTTTGATTAATGGCATGTCTGGACCCTGGCATAGAACTTGACCTCTGGCCTCATGTAATGTATCCACTACAGCTGCCTTTCTTAGCTTCTTTATTCCTTGCTCAACTGCCTTTCAGAGCAAGTCAGGCATTTTATTTTGTTTTTTAGTTTTATTTTATAAACGTATTTTAGTTTTTGTTCATATCCATAAACTTTCTGTAGTATAATTGTTTTAATCTGTTTTCTTACTTTTATGTAATCTCTTTTTAAAAACTATAAGTATGTATTTGTAGAACATAATGATTACATTCATTTTCAGGAGTTGGTACATGTGCATAATGCATCTTAATTCTTTTTTCATCCCTTTCCCCTCTTCGCCCTCCCACCTCCCTTCGGCTCTTGGAAAAGGAGGGGACCAAAAGGGAGGGGGGTCCCTTCTCCAATAGATCAATCTCCCTCTTTCCTATTACCAATCTTTTATTTTGCTCTTGAATTTATTTATATTTTGGGTTTCTCTTTGGACCGTCAATTTCTTTAGGCTTCTAGGAAGTACTAGGTTTTCTGTTGATTGCTGTGAAACAAATTCCCTAAAACCCGATGGCTTAAAACGGCAAACATAGGACTGAGGATTTAGCTCAGTGGTGCCGCCGCCTGCCTCAAAAGTGCAAGGACCCGAGTTCAATCCCCGGTACCAAAAAAACCAAACAAAAAACCCCAGCAAACATATATTTTTGCATGATTTCTGTGAGGCAGCTTAGGAGTTGTGTAGCTAGATGGTCGCATCTGCCAATCAGGCCCAGGTGGATCCTGGGGAGTGACTGCAGCCCCCAGCTTTGACTGGGGATGGAGGGTTCCTTTTAAGAAGGATCCCTTACATAGCTGGCAGTTATACTGGCAGCTTGGATGCCTCAGTCCTCCTCCACATGGCCTCTCGGCCTCCTGGACCTCTCTTCTCCATGTAACTTCTCCAGGAAGACAGCCTAGACTTCTTGGGGTAGAGAGAGACACACAGGCACACAGAGATAGACAGACACTAAGACTTAAACCAATCTAATCATGGAGGTGACATTGCAGTAGCTCTGCAGTATTCTGACCATTAGAGGTGAGTCCAGAAGTCCAGCCTGAACCCAGCTGCAGGGTTATGCAAGGACTTGAATGTCAGGGTGCAGTAGTCACTGGGGTAGAAAGTCTTTGAGGCTCTCTGCCATAGCTGCCCTAGTAGCCAGTTTGGAACTCTGAAGTGCTAGTGATCAGGTGCTGCAGGTGCTCCTCAGTTCCTCTAGCTCTTCCCCTGCAGGTAAACTCCCCCAAAAGCCCTCACATTTAGCCTGTAACTGTTTAATTACTTGTTAACAACTCATTTTTTACCTCCTCTGGAGAGCTTCAAGGCAATTTAGCAGTAACCAGCAACTCTTCTTTCAGATCCTGCCTCCCCCAGTGTCTTCCAAATGTGGGCTTTGTCCCACCTACAAGGTTGTTCCCTTCTGCCAGATGGTTTCCCCAGGCCGTCACCAGGAAACTCTAGTGATTAGGTTGCGGCCTTCACCAGGGACTCTCAGCACCCCACAGGCTGCTGAGGTGTCCCCTTTGCCTCCCTGTTGGTGAGTGAGGCTGTCTCCAGGCCCCATCTCTCTGCCGATTTTCTCCAACCATTTCTGTGCTAGTTTGGGTTTTCTGAGAAGCAGGTGCCAGGAGTTGTGTCATTTTCCCATTGCCCATGATGTGGGAAAGGGAGGGAGCAGGCTTGGTCAGTTTTGGGAGCCTTGGACTTTGAAGAGAATCAGCTGGTAAGAGAGTTTCAGCCGGGCTGATAGAGTCCTGGGGCTGTAGTTAGAGGTGTCTAGATGAGGGCCTTGCATACGCAGTCATTCCTGGGAGCAGCTCCAGAAAGTAAGCCCTGGGCACAAATGCCATGGAGGGTTTAGAGGGCCTGTCAGTCACCTGCCCCAACCCAGCCCCTCAGAGGAGAGTATGCAATGTCCCATATCACCAATATCTGAGTTCAAGGCTCCTTCTTCCTTGGAAAGTCACCCAAATTCCCTTCCAGGGTCACCCCTTCTCCTGCCATGGTGGCCCTGGGGACAGGCCTGCTCTCAGGAATGAACACTGTCATCCAGGACTTGCTGGTCAGGCTCAGAAAGCCTGGCAAACTGAAGGTCCCTCAGCTGCCACACAGCTTCCTCAGGGTGGAGTCCCCAGCCAGAGAACATATGGTGAATTGAGGGACTTGCAGCTGTGTCCCTGTCCTGACTTCGTGGCCTAAGCCTCCACTACTGGAGTCATTCCTTTGCCTAGAACACAGTCTTCGCTGGCCTTTCCTTTTTAAACTCTGCTCCTCGCTCTCCTCCCCATCCTGACTTTGTTTGCCAAGAATGAGATGATCACATCACAAATACTCCCAGATGAACTCTTTTTCCGGTCCTTTCCTCAATCCCACGAATAACTCTGGGTAGTAGGAATGTACTAGGGGTGCACAAAAATGCAGGGGCAGAGGGCACGACTCTGAAGGCAACTGATCTCTTGCAAATGGGATTGCTGTTCCTCCCAGGAGAAAGCAACTGATTTCAGGTTTCTGTCTGTAGGTTTGCCTATCTCTAGGTTGTCGAGGAAGGGATTTTTGTGTCTTTGAGGCAAGAAAACAACCTTTACTGTCAGGCAAGAGGGGGATCAAAAAAGGAATGAAATTAGGCAGTGTTTCTGTCCCTTTGAGCACATCCAGTAGGTGTTGGACAGAGGAGAGGAGGTATTGTGACCTCCTTGATGTAAAAACCATGCCAGGCCAAAGCTGTGGAGGAGAGCTGTCCCCTCTTTCCTTCTCATCCTGCAATTCTGCAGAGCACTGCTCCCTGATCCTCCCAGAGAGCAGACAGCGGTAGTTGTTCCCTCCCACGAACAGGCAGGTGGTCCTGGCTCACATCTAGCTGCAGGTCAAAGCTGATTCCCAAAAAACCAGTCTGGGGAAGGCCTGTGACCAGGAGTTCTCATAAACCCCATAAGTAGAGGGGGTGAGGATAGAAATGAAGGTCTTAAAGGGACCAGCGATATCCAGTGTGTGAGCCCTACTCACCCTGGGGGACCCTGGAGCAGGTCGCCCGCATCTTTGGCCTCGCCTTCTAAATCTGATGATAGGTAGATAGGTATAGACAGATAATGGATGGATGGATAGATAGATAGCAGACAGATAGATACAACAGATAGACAGCGCTTTTCTCATGACACTGTTTTGAGATGCCAGGGAGCAAGATGTGAAAAATGCTCAGGCCGGGCCTGGCATCTTAAGGTCTAAAGGAAAGCTGCTCTCTGTGTAGTATTTCTGCAGTGGATATTGGAGCAGCAGAGATATGCTGTTTCCCAAACTCAGATGTGTCTGAAATGTCCCCACACCTCTTTACTTAAAAAAAAAATCCGAATGAAGTACAACTGTAACCTCCATTCCATCAGGCTTTCAGGAAACTCAACCTCAGTTATTATTCCAGTTGCTCTACCTTTCAGCCTTCTTGGGGTGCCTAGACATTGGGTGACCGTGGAGTTGACTGGGGCAGCAGCCTGAATGCAGCACCTCTGTACCTCCAGTGTACAAGACTCTTGGCCCCAGCTCCCGGGACTAGGACCTGCCTCCCCAAGCCCGCCAGGAGGCTCTCTCCCTTTTGCCCACCGTGCAGTTCCCCAGACTCCACAGTCCCAGGGATCTCCAGATCCAAGCAGCTCTCCTCTGCTGGACAAAACCTTTTCCCTCTTCTCCCAAGTCGAGGGCAGCTCCTCACCCTGCAGCTCCTCCTCTATTCCCAGCATCTGTTCCTCAACTGGGTCAAGTCTTTTATGTTTGTTTTGTTTTTTGAGACAAAGTCTCACTATGTAGGGCCCTGAACTCACTGCATATCCCTGGCTGGCCTCAAAGTCATATCTTCCTGTCTCAGCCTCCCGAATGCTAGGATTAAAGCCATTTGTGCCATGCCCTGCAGGAAAGGTCTTCATGAAGGACAGAAGGACAGGTTAGCTTCAGACAACTTCTGCTTTTAGCTCTGGATCACAAACTTCCCAGAGGCAGGGAGGCAGTAAGAGAGTGAAATACACATTCATGCATTGACTTTTCATTCATTCATTCATATCTTCTGTGTGTCAGTACCACTCTGGTCCCTGGACTTCGGAGTAAATAAGCTCCCTCCTCCCAAGGCTCACTTCCTGTCAGGGAAGTTGGATAATAAGTTCGTGAACAAACCCGGAAGGCGATTTTGCCTAGTGTGAAAGTGCTATAAAGAGAGTAAGGGATAACAGGTTAGCGAATGGGGCGGAAGAGTTAGCATTTGGTTGTGTGGTTGAGAAAAGCCTCTTTAGGATGTGATATCTGAACTGAAACTTAGTTGCTGGGAGGCCGCTGTGCAGACATCCAGGCAGGAGCGGCCCAGGCCCAGAACTGCTCTGCATTGGGAATGAGCTTGGCCTGTTCCGGAATCATGAGCAAGATGGTGATGCAAGAGGAGGCCAGAGAAGCGAGCAGTCAGGGGCCAGATCATCACCTTTGGGTCACAACAAGGAGTTTGGATTTGTTTGTTTGTTTGTATGTTTGTTTGTTTTTTGAGACAGGGTCTCACTAGGCAGTTCAGACCTGTCCTCAACTCACTATGTAGCCCAGGCTGGCCTCAAACTTGCAGTGATCCTCCTGCCTCAGCCTCCTGAGTGCTGGGATTACAGGTGTGCACCACCACGCCTGGGTGGATTTTATTTTTAATCCACCAAGAATTCCTTAGAAAAGATTTGCAGCAGTGTAGTAATGTAATCTGATTTGCATTTTTAAAAGATAGTTTTGTCTGCCAGATAGAGAATGGTTTCTGTAGGGGCAAAAGTAGAAGCAGAAGCCCACTGAGAAGCTGTCACCCTAATGTGGGGGAAACCGTGGTGCCTGTGCTATAGTGGGACAATGCCACTGCCACCAGCGTTGTTATTTCCCTATTTGTGCTGCTAGATTACCTGCAAAAGCAGTATGACCTCCTTTCTCCTGTCTAGTAGGTATTTTAATTGTACTCCTTATTTTTCTCTTTTAATTTAGGAACAAATATATATGGTGTTCTATTAAATTATTTTAAATTTTTATTTTATTTTATTAGTGCATTTTTGTTTTTGGAAACAGGGATCAAACTCCAGGCCTTGCACTTGTGAGGCAGGCGCTGGAACCACTGAGGTAAATCCCCGGCCCCTAGTACGTGTTTTTGACATACAATGTTTACATACATTGTGGGCATTTGCCACCTGTACATGGCATATCATAAATATCCTTGGTCCCTCTTCCCCTCACTTTCTCCCCTCTTTCTCTGTTTCCTGGACCCCTTCTCATTTGCAAGAGATCTACTTCCTTGTTTCTTTTTATCCAGCCTCTATTTTGCTTTTTGTACTTTGCCTTACTCAAATGAGAATGACAGATACCATATAGTTTTTAAATGTGTGTCATTTATTTCACTCAACATTATATTCTTTGACTTCTTGATGACTTCCATTCTTACTGACTCAAGATGAATTCTTAGTGTTGTTTTAATTTGCTTTTCTCTAATGGCCAGAGATGTTGAACATTTTTTCATATATTTATTGGTCATTTGTACTTCTTCTGAGACATGTCTATTCATTTTACTTGCCCATTTCTTGACTGGGTCTTTTATTTTGAGTGATCTAATTTTTTGAATTCTTCTTATATTCTAGATATTTGTTCTCTGCCCAAGGAATAGCTGGCAGTTTTTTGTTTTTTTTTACCCATTCTGTTGGTTGTTCTTCACTTATAAATCAATTCACTAATTGATTTCTTTGCTGTGCAGAAGGTTTTTAACTTCATATAATCCCATTTGTTGATTCTTGCTGTTATTTCTTGTGCAGTTTTGTTCAGAAAGTTCTTTCCTATAGCTATGACTTCAAGTGTTTTATCTACTTCATCGTCCAGTAGGTTCTGTTTCTTTTTTAATGTTTAGCTCTTTTAGTTTAGTACATGGCGAGAGCTATGGGTCCAGCTTCAATACCGGAAATAACTAATTTTTCCAGCACCACTTGTTGAATAGGTTATCTTTCCTCCAATGAATGCTTTGGGTCTCTTCATTGAAGATCAAGTGGCTGAATGCACCTGGGAATGTTTCTGCATCCTCTATTCTGTTTCATTGATCTACAAGTCTGCTTTTGTGCCAGTACCATGCTGTTTTTAATCAGTTGCTTTGTAATATAACTTGAAGTCAGGTATTGTGAAGCTTCTCATTTTGCTCTTGTTTCCCAAGATGGCTTTTGTTATTCTGGGTCTGTTCTGGTTCCATATAAATTTTAGAATTGTTTTCTCTACTTCTATGAAGAATGCTGTTGGTATTTTGATTGACATTGCATTGAATCTGTATAACAGTTTTGGGAGTATGGCCATTTGGACAATATTGATTCTGCCTATCCAGGAGCAGGGGACATTTTTCATTTCCTGACATCCTCTTCAATCTCCTTTTTTCAGTAGTTTTCATTGTAGAGGTATTTTACTTCCTTGGTTAAGTTAATTCCTAGATAGTTCATGTTTTTGTTGCTATTGTGAATGGTATTATTTTCATAATTTCTTCCTCACTGAATTCGTTATTGGTGTACACAAATGCTATTGATTTTTGTGTTGATTTTGTATCCTGCTACATTGCTGGATAATTCTAAGAGTTTTCTGGTGGAATTCTTTGGGTCCTCTATGTATCAAGGCATTTGCAAAGAATAATTTGACTTCTTCCTTTCTTATATGTATCCCTTTTATTTCTTTCTTTTGCCTGATTTCTATGGCTAAGGTTTTGAGTACTGTGTTGAATGGAAGTGGTGAGAGTAGGCATCCTTGTTTTGTTCCTGATTTTAGAGGGAGTGCTTTCAGTTTTCCCCCATTTAGTATGAGGTTGGCTGTTGGTTTGTCTTAAGTGGATTTCATCAAATTCAGGTAGGGTCCTTCTGTATGTGTTTTCTTCAGGGTTTTTATCATAAAGCAGCATTGGATTTTGTCAAAGGCCTTTTCTGCATCTATTGAAATGATCATGTGATGTTTGTCCTTGCTTCTGTTTATGTGGTGTACTATGTTTACTGATTTGCAACCATGCTTGCAACTCTGGGATAAAACCTACTTGGTCACAAATGTTCTTTTTGATGACATGTTGCATTCTATTTGCTAATATTTGGCCAAGGCTAATATCTTTGCATCTATGTTCATTAAAAAGATTGGCCTGTAGTTTTCTTTCTGTCTTTTCTTTCTTTCTTCCCTTCCTCCCTTTCTCTCTTTCTCTCTCTCTCTCTCTCTCTCTCTCTCTCTCTCTCTCTCTCTCTCCCAGTACCAGGGGATCAAACTCATTTTCTTTGCTTGCTTGCTCGCTCTTTTTCTTTCTTTCTTTCTTTCTTTCTTTCTTTCTTTCTTTCTTTCTTTCTTTCTTTCTTTCTTTCTTTCTTTTCTCTCCCTTCCTTCCTCCCTTTCCTTCCTTCCTTCCCTCCCCCCTTTCTTCCTTCCCTTCCTTCCTTTCTTTC
>NW_004624774.1:1935647-1953416 GCF_000247695.1 Heterocephalus glaber
ACTTATTTACGTGTTTTCTCATTTCGACTGGGGCGGCCGGGGGCTGTTAGCGCCTGCACGGATTACTTCCTCTGAGCTGGGTGAGGTGGGCCAGGGGCCGGGAGCAGCGGTAGGGATGGTGACCCAAAAGCCCTTGCCTGTGGGCTGGGAGCAGCGGGAGGGATGGTGGCCCGGAAGCCCCTTCCTCTGGACCAGGAGCAGTGGGACAACGGCTCAGAAGCCCCTACCTCTGGGCCGGGAACAGCGGGACTCAGTACCTTAGTCTGGTGGTCTGTTGTCCTCTGCGTCTTTGTAGTGTGGAACCAGGAGGCTACCTGTCTGCAGCGGGGTGATTCGGTGTCTTCCGTGTGACTCAGGACCTCGGTAGGGCATGCACCGGCCTTCCTGTTTGCAGCGGGCTGATTCGGCGTATTCCGCGGGACTGGGGACCTCGGTAGGGCGTGGGCAGACCTGCCTGTCTGCAGTGGGCTGATTCAGCGTGTTCTGTGCTACTCAGGACCTGGGTAGGGCGTGCACAGACCTGCCTGTCTGCAGAGGGCTAATTCGGCGTGTTCTGTGGGACTCAGGACCTCGGTAGGGCATGGGCAGAACTGCCTGTCTGCAGCGGGCTCTGCTGTTTTCTAATAATACCCTCTTATGTATCTCTATATATTCTTTTGGTTCTGTTTCTCTGGAAGACCCTAACTTATACATTACCTAATCAAGATGTGAGGATTAAATAAAATGTGTGTATAAAGTGCTTGTTATAGTGCCAAATAGTAAGCTCTCAACAAATGATCATTATTACTATACCTAATAGGATTTAGAGTATATATTTGTTATTAAAATATTTTATAATTAGCCCAGCATGATGGTGCATACCTGTAATCCCAGGACTTAGGGAAACTGAGGTAGGAGGATTGCAAATTTGAAATCTGAGCAACTTACTTAGCTAGACACTGTCCCAAAATGAAAAATAAAAATAGGCTGAGGATGTAGTTCAATGCAAAGGCCCTGGGTTCAATCTCCAATACTGCATAAAATACAGTTAATTATAATTAATTTTAGGTTAATTTTAGAGTTAATCATTCTGGTTAGAAGTATATTTATATAATTTATGTAATTTTGCATAACATCTATTTAAATTATATAATTTTCATATAATATACTTATAATTAGTTTTAATTATAATATCTTCCACCAGCTCTAAGAAGAGTTTTGGAATACCATTGGTTCCTTCATGGGGAGCTGGCTTGGGACTAGATGAGAATAGAAGATTGGCATCAAATTGAGCTCTTTAGTAGAGATTTGAGGTACTGATAAAAAACTCCCAGAGAGAGGCCTCCTTGGAATGGACGATATTTCCCAAAGTGTTCTCAGGTTAGGTCAGTTCTAACTCTCCAACCCTGCTGGAAAGTGCCTGAGGATGGAGGGAGGCTGCCCGCTCTGGGTGCTCTCTAGAATGTCTACAGACAGATGAGAAGTCCAGCTGGGAATACAGATTTAGGAGCCATGTTTCTTCCTCCTGTGATGGCAGAGAGGAGATACCCAAGATGCCAGTCTGTTAGTGTTCTGATATTGACTGTAATTTAGAGCTTTATTTCCCCATCTCACTAAATCACTAGCTTCTAGAAGTTAATTGCAGAAGAAAAGGAGAGGATTTGGGTGCAGCACTGTGTGTGTGCCTGTTATACATGCAAACTACCTCTATATCTTTGCTGTACTGTTCAGGAGAGAACAGGCTATGTTGCAGAAACCAATAGCCCTAAAATATCAGTGGCTTAAAGTAACAAAAGTTACTTTGCTCACACTGCATGTTCTGTTGTCAACTGTCACTGATAGAGAAAAGAGGAGAGGGCACGGAAAATCACATTCTGGTTCCTATAGCCTACTGTCCACATTCCAATAGCTCAAGCAGGCCTTATAGCCCGGTGACTTTAGGAAAAGTTTTCTTAGCATTGCTATAGGTTGGAGGTTGACTGTCCCCCAGAGGCCCATTTGTTAAAAGGTTGGTCCCCCAGGTGGTGCTTTTGGGAGATGATAGAAGTTGTAGGAGGTGGAGCCCAGTGGGAGTTTCTTAAATTATTGTGGATGCACCCCCAGGGTGCACTGTGGACTCCAGGCCTTTCCTCCTCTTCTTTTGTTTCTTGGCTATGAAGTTCCTTTGCTTCAAAGCATGCTCCCTACCATTGCCATCTCGTGTTCCAACTAAAGACCTAAAAGGCAATGGGACCAATCTATTATAGACCAGAACATGCCAAACCGGGAGCCAAAATAAACATTTTCTTTTATAAGTTAATTATCTCAGGTATTTTGTTACAGTGATGAAGTGCTGACTAATGATCAAGGCTAGAATTTTTCCAATTCAGCCAGGCATGGTGGTACATGGTTGTACTCCCAGCTATTAGAGAGGCTGGGGCAGGAAGATCATGAGTTTGAGGCCAGCCAGGGCTACACAGTAAGACTCTATCTAAAAAAAAAAAGATTTTTTTTCTAATTTAAATGGATCTACCTGTAGTCAGTGTGAAGTAATGAATGTTTTGAATCTTTGAAATTGTCTGGCTTGAAATTGTAAAGGGCTAATCAGGGATTTGTTGAAAAGGAGACAGGAGAGGGACTATAAACTGCCTGCCCAGGGTAGCTCTGTGTGTGTGTGTGTGTGTGTGTGTGTGTGTGTGTGTGTGTGTGTGTCTGTGTGTCTGTGTGTGTGTGTGTGTGTAAGTACTGGGGACTGAACAACTCAGGGGCATTCTACCACTGAGCTACCTCCCAAGCCCTTTTTATTTTTTATTTTGAGACAGTCTTGCTATGTTGCCTAAACTGGCTTCAAACTCCCAATTTTCCCACCTTAGCCTCTTGAGTAGCTAGGGTTACAGGCATGTGCCACCATGCCCAGCTAAGAGTAGTTTTTGAAAAAGCAATAGGGTTCGAGGTATAGCTCAGTGTCAGAGCACTTTGTTAGCATTTGTGAGGCACTGAGTTTGAAACCCAGCATGACAAAAATTTTAAAAAGGCAAGAAAGCAATAGTATTTCATCTTTTCACTGTGTTCAAAAATCAAACCTGAGCTGTGCTTTATATTGAGTCTTAATATAGATGCATCAAGTATGGGCAGTTAAACATTCAAGGTAGGTGAAATAGTAATGCTGATTTTCTTTGATAAATGGTGTTATAGTTTGGGTCTAGATGTCCCCCCAGACCCTTGTGCTGTCATAGGTGGGGCTTTTTGGAGGTGGCTGGATCTGGAGTGTGTGATGCTAGGATCAAGAATGTGTGTTTACTATATTAGTCCACTGATTGGTTTGGCATAGTTCTGGGTAGGATTAAGGGTGCCCCACTCTGGATGTGAGTGCTATCTGCCCTAAGGTGGGTAGGCTGGATGAAATATAAGGGATAGAAAGAGGGTCCCTGCTTGTTGCTTGTGGCTTGCTGCTTGGATGCTTTTGCTGCCTTCTGGCTGCTATGAACTGTTTCTCTTTTGTGATGCCCCTCTGCCATGCCACCCTGCCTTGGAGCCAACCAATGATGGGTTGCAAACTCTACAAATTGTGAGCTGAAATAAACCTTTTCTTCTTTAACTTTGGGTGTCAGGTACTTTGTCTCTGCAACAAGAAAAGTAACTAAGACAAATGGTCATAATGATCTTTGCAAGAATAATAGGTTTAGAGTACACTGAATCTTTTCCCAAAGAGAGGTTAGGACAGAAATATTAGTATATCACTGCATTGCCCTTTTCCAAATTAATTCTGCTTACCATTTAGAAATAGAGAAAGTAATCTTTTTAGTTGAAGGATGACTTCAGATAACACCTGCTAGTTAAAACATCAGGGACACATGAGACTTTTCAGCTATTTTGAATGAAATGTGTAAATGAAGCTGGAAGACATATCATTATAACTAAGCAATCATTTTTTGCCTGCCTACCACATGCCTGGCACTGTGCTAAGCATGTTATACACATTGTCACATTTTACTACTCTCTCAACAGCAGACAAGACTGTGAAGGTTTTGAGAGCTACAGTGCTCTATCCAAGATCACATAGCTGGTCCATGGCATTGCCAAAGCCTGATCTCAGGTGCACTTGAACCCAAAGGCCAAACTTGGAACCAGATAGGTGTGAATGAATGAGACTGACTCCATTGAGAGAACGCCATAGATTTGGCAGGAAATTCCAACTGGTTATATATACGCTTATTTGACTATTTTCTGTTTGAGGAATAGGCACAAAAATAATTCACCCAAAGATATGCAGAGGGTCTTATATCAGCCAAATATTTGTTCTAGTTCTGAAAATGAAAAAATAACATGATGCTCCCAGTCCTCCATCAAAAGCATGCTGTCTGGATTTGAGCTCTCAGAAAGCTAACTTGCCACAGGAGAGACATGGCTGGTACTTTAGTCTTTAGTTTAGGCTTCCCCTATCAGATTTCTGGAAACTTCTCATAAATTCAAGCCAAGGCATGACTGTCTAGAAGATGTAACAATTCTTTAGGAAGGGAAATAGTTATCTAGCATTCCAAGTTTGAGACCATCCCAAAGGTGTGTCTCTGTTTGTCTCTCTCCTATCTCTCCTTTTCTCTCTCTTTCCATTGTTCATCTCCTCTTCCTCCTACTTTCTTTTTTCCTTCCTTCCTTCCTCTCCTCCTCCCTTCTCTTCTTTCTTCTCCTTTTCTCTCTTTCTTATTTTTCTCTTCTTTATTCCTTCCTCTCCACCTCCTCTCTCTCTCTCTCTCTCTCTCTCTCTCTCTCTCTCTCTCTCTCTGTCTGTCTGTCTCTCTGTCACCTAGGGCTTCACACATGCTAGGCAAATGCTTTACCACTGAGCTACAGCCCCAGGAAAGGATTTCTTGACGCTTTCTTTTAACCTTATGATCATCCCTCAGTCCAAGGGCCCTACACAATGTTGATTGATTCTACACACATTTTTTAACACCTCCTCTGTACTGAGCATATACTGGCAATGCCATAGTAGAGAAAACCTATTTCCTTCCCTCAAGGAGCTTATAAGTCTAGTCAGGGATACAGAACACAATATGGGCAATGAATTTCGTTGCTGTTTCATTTGGGGTGAAATCCATATTCAATACTTTTTGCAGTATTCCTTAGACTAAGCAGGCACTTCCAATTTAAGGCAATGGAGTATTGTGTAAGGAAGACTATAGGACAGATATGGACATACCCATAATGAGTGATTAAATGATCCTGTAACTCATTACCCCTATTAATTAACCTCACTGAGCTTCAATTTTCCCCTCTGTAAAATGGGGATAAGACTGGCATGGAAGAGTTGTAAAGATTAAATGAGGAAATGCTTTTAAAATATCCAACATTATGCCTGGTTCACAGGAAGCGCTCAATGCCTGCTAGCTAGAATCATAATAACAAGGATGCCAGTTATGACAATAAAGAATAATAACTGTCACAATAAAACGGGGAAGGTAGAAAATAAAGGCTGCTGAGAGCAGAGTTCAGCCAGTAAATCCATTTCCTCTACAATAGTCGCTCTTGAAAATGTATATTTGAATGCAATTTCCAGCCCTATTAAAAATAATTAGTCTTGAACTTTTCTTAAATGTGTGTGCAGAGGGTGGAGGTGGCCAAGGGGAAGGTGGTTTAAGCTGATCCCAAACTCTTTTCCTTTTTCTCTTGTCCTTTCCTTCCCTAATGTCTAGAACAATAAACATTGTTTAGAGAAAGAGTATTTACGCAAGGCCTGTTTCCATTTAAGATGTTTCAGCAGGACAGTGAATAACCTTGTATCCTAATGAAGATTTTTCACTTTCTAGAACAAAGACCTATTTATTAAAATAAGTTCTTTATTAAAATAAGTTCTTGAACCCCAATAGAATGGTCACTATAGTTAACAAAAGGATCATTTACAATGGCTTTGTAAGAATGGAAGCCATTATCATATAGAACACTCTAACAAAAATCTTTTTGTTTTATCCAGTACTGGAGATCCAACCCAGGGCTTCCTGCACACTAGGCAGCCACTCTATCACTGAGCTATATCCCCAGCCCTTTTTATTTAGATCTTATTGTATCTTTTCTTTTTCTTGTTTTCTTTTGAGATAGGATCTTGCTAAGTTTTCCACTTATCCCCAACTGCCTTAGCTTCCTAAGTAGCTGGGATTACAAGTGTGCACCAATGTGCTTAGGCTATATCAAAGATCTTGATTCTGAGACTCAGGACTTTTTGGTGGCAAGCAGTGAGAGAAACTCTGGTTCACTTAAGCAAAGGAAGTTCATTAGAAGGCTAGATGATGTTGCTTATAGATCCTCAGGGAAAGCTGGGGGTGGGGGTGGGGCGGGGACAGGCTTTGGAAAGCACTGGAACCAGGACAACTCAGAGAACAGAAACTAACAGAGAGACTTTTGGAGTCACCCATATAATACAGATCAATTTCCTTTAATTTTAGCCTCTGCCTCACTTTTCTCAAATTTAACTTCCTGGGAGAATCTGGTTGATCCTAATGGACTCAGATGAGATGTGAATGGAACTGCAGTCAGCTAGAGGGCAACAGAGCACCTTGACTGACAGTCCTACAAGCCTTATAATGAGAGACAGGATAGTAAAACCTAAGGGCTGCCACCAGAGAGGGACTAGACATTGGGGAAGGTTCAAGAGTCTACACTACATAGAACTTCTGGGGCAGAGGGGCAATAGAGGAATCCCTGAGGAACTGAATCAAGTGGTTTGCTCCAGGAGCCACAGTTGTGGCAGAAATGAAACTTTTTTGATGTTGTTTCTTTCTTCTTCTTTTAACACTATTAGGGATCAAACCTAGGGTCTTATGTATGCTAGGCAAGTACTCTGTCACACAGCTAAACACCAGGCCAGAATTGAAAATTTCTGACTCCTACCAATCAAATGGGAATTTTTCCTTCTTCTTTCCACCTTGCTGAGAGCAATGGTTTAGAAACCTGGCAGTACACCAGAATTACCTGTGGAGCTTGTTAAAAATAGAAGAGCTGGGTTTGGCATGAGGTTGGGGCATTTGTATTTTTAATCAGTTTCTCATCTGTTTATAATGAACTTGGAAGACCACTACACCACAATTACATAGAGTATGACATAAAGAAAAAATATAGTACACTTAAAAAGGGAATAAGGCAATTTTAGGGAAATTATTTGGGTTTGAAGATAAAATGTTTTGAGGTCCAATGTGTTAGCTGTCTTCATGGTTTGGGGATTGAGAAAATGTGGGACAGGGAGAGTCCTCTTCCTACTTATGGCGGATCAAGGGGCTTAGACTTTTATCCTAGGATGCATCTTCCCTTCAGCCCTGCAAGGAGCTCAGCTGGGGCCTCCCTGGGGCAGTCCTTGCCATCTACAGTACTGAAGGGGAAGGATCAGTTTCTATGAGCAGTTTACCCAAGTGGTAAGATCTGGAACACAAAAAGAGTTGAGAAATAGGCCTGAGCTGGCACCAGCAGGACAAGGATCTGTTACTTTTATCTTTTTGTCTCATCAAAACTGATAAGACAGGCTAACCTACGACTCTTAATCAACTTGGAAGATGAAAGAGGGAGGAGAATGCTATTTCTCTTCCAGGAGCTGAATGTCTCTACTCTTTACCTGGCTACTTCTATCCACACTTAGGCCCTGGACGGAATTTCTCCTCAGAAGAGCCTACCTGATGGCCCAGTCTAAACTAGGGCCCTGCTGTTCTCCCTTGTGGACACAGACCCCTCCCAGGGCAGCTTTATGAGTGTGCAACTCATGTGATATTGCCGTTACCCCAGGTAATTAGGAGGAGTCCATGCTTGATTTAGTGCTTTACTCTCACCATCTTGAAAACTTTAAGTTTTGAACCAGAGTCCCTCCATTTCATTTTGTACTGGATATTTTTTTGGAAATTAATGTATCTTGTCCCATTCCCCTTCCTTGAACTTAGCACCCTTTACTTGCAGTGATCCTAACATCTAGCCCCATGGCTTCCACTATAGCAAAGGCTTGATAAAGATTGTCTGACCATTTGGAATTAAGGTTATTTGACTATTTTTGACTTATAAAAAAGCAAATTCATATAATCCAACATAAAATATTCTGTATATTAACAGAATAATGGTAGGTAAAAAGATACTTTGGAAACGGTGAGCTGTTGACCACTATCTACTCACCTACTTCTTCCCTAATAAAATCCTAATTATGATCAAGTGTCTGCCTTCCTCAGTAACTCAGGGGAGGTGACCTCCTTCCCAGTTTCAGGGTAGATCATGTGCAGCCTACATTTTCTCTTTTGTAAGAACATTCTTTCTTTTTCTTGGCATTTTCAGGAATACATTTTTTTTTTTTTTTTTTGGTACCAGGGATCGAACTCAGGTCCTTGCGCTTGCGCAGCGGGGTACGAAACCACTGAGCTAAATCCCTGGCCCTACTTGGCATTTTCAGGTTTGAATGTGACTCCTGGAACTACTACAATCATCTTGATATCATCTTGATAGTTCAACCAACAGAAAGCAGAGTAGAGCCAAGGAAATTGCAGGAAAGCAATATCTGGATCTATTGTGGACGGACCCTGCTCTACCTCTGGGATTTCTATTATATGAGATAATAAAGTTTCTGTGTTGTTTGTTCTGGTTTTATATTGGTATGAACCAGTTACTATGAAATGAAGTAGCTTAAAATAGAACCTATTGTATTATATTTCACAATTCTGTAAGTCAAGAAACTAAGCAGAGCTCAGCTAGGTGATTCTGTGTAGCACTGACTGAGATCATTTACTGATATTTAGCTGGCCAATGGACTGGTCTTTCAAGTCCAAGATGGCTACCTTCACCCATTTGGCACCTTGGCAATGATGGCTGGAAGTCTAGGGCTAGCAGAGTACACACACATAGTCTATTCACTATGATCATTTCCTCTTGTAACATGGGGTGCAAGGTTACCAGAGAGAATATTTCAAGAGGCAAGATATAGAAACTACCAGACTCTTAAGGCCAGCCATTCCTTTGGGTCAAAGCAGTTATAAAATCCACTCAGCTTCATGAGAAGAAGACATAGAATCTTATCTTGATGAGAAAAGTTGCAATGAGTCCATGGCTATCTTTAGTCCCCCTCATTATTTAGGTCTATTGAACACAGGTTTTCTGTTATTTACAGGGATATAGATCCAAAATAATTAAAATAAATTGAATGTTCTCCCAAGCCTGGAATGATGTTGTTTCCTATTCCTTTAACACAGAGGCCTATAAACTTTCTCTGCAAAGGGCCAGATAGTAAATATTTTAGGCCTTATAGACCACAAAGTCTCTGTTGCAAGTGCTCAACTTTGCCAATGTGACATATAATCAGCCATGGAAAATATATAAATAAATGGACATGAGTATTTTCCAATAAAGTTTTTATTTATGATCACTAAAACTTGAACTTCACATAATTACCCTGAGTCACAAAATATCATTATTGTTGTATTTTGTTTTTCAGCCATTTAAAAATATAAAAGCTTGAGGGCTATCCAAAAAAAGAAGCCAGCCTGGATTAGGTCCCCAGGCTGTAATTTACTAACTTCTCCTGTGGCATAACATTCTTGTTCTAGGCTCAGGGCCTCTGCACATGTTGGTCTTCTGCAGTTCTCTCTTTGGTCTTCACTGCACTTTTTAGCTTCTCCTCATTGGGTTTTAGATCAAGTATTACCTCAGAGCAGCCTTCTCTGATAACTATTTAAATACTGTACCTCTGAAATATATTACCTCCTTATATTTTCTTGATGCCATTAATCACTGTCCGATTTTTAAATTTTTATAGTACTAGGGATTGAACTGAAGGCTTTTGCACTGAGCTATATCCTAAGCCCTTTTTTATTTTTATTTTGAGACAGAATCTTTTTTTTTTAAGTTTTTTTTTTTCTGGTACTGGGGATCGAACTCAGGACCTTGCACTTGCCAGGTAGGTGCTGGTACCACTGAGTTAAATCCCTGGCCCTCTGAGACAGAATCTTGCTAAATCATCCACACTGGCCTCAAATTTGTGATCCTCTTGTCTCAGCGTCCCAGGGTACTGGAATTACAGGCATGTGTCATCATGCCTATCTCACTATATGAAATTTTTCTCATTTATTTGTTTACATATTTGTTACTGCCTCTTATTTACCTTCCCTAGAGTCTAATCTGAATGAAAAGGGGATCTTGCCCACTTTATTCACCTCTGTAAGTCCTTTAGCTAGCACAGTGCCTGGCATGCAAAACACAATTAAATAATTGTTGAATCTATAATGGTTACAACCAGTTCTCCAAGGTTTGAAAGACCATAAAAGGCTACTGAATTTATACTTACTAGATAAGAGAAAGATTCTAAGAGCAGAAGACATAGATGTAGCCATTACCTATACTCAGAGAAGCTTTGGTCCCTTTGTTTCCCCATGTTTCAGAAGAAACCAAAGGAAAATTTTTCTACTTACGTAATTCTGAAGATGGCTATTTTTCTCTCTTGGCACATAAGAATGGATTGCCTTGCCTGCCTGGAAGCAGGAGAAGTTGGAATCAGTTGTGTCTGAGGAGGGGGTCTGTCACTGTGGGGTTGTGAAATGTTTGGAAGCTGGAAGCTGGCTTAGACCACTAAATTATGTTTTAACAGGAACTTCCAGGATCTCTGGAGGGGAAAAGCAAAGGTCCTGGGTGGCACAGCAACAATAGAGAGAACATATTTGGAAAAAAACATCAGGCTAAACCTGTCATCAAGAGGGAGGGAGGAAAAAGCAGCAGTAAGTTCAGGACCAGAAGGCTCAAGCTTGAACAGAGTGTACCTACTGGTAGTGTTGGGTTGGGGCCAGAGCTGAAGAATTTGGTATCAGGGTTTCCAAGCCCAGGGACAGAAGTGGCTTCAATCCAGTCCTGTCTCTATTTATTCCAACAAACAAATTGGCAGGGTAAAAAGAACCCCTGTAGGGGATAAGGATAAACAGGGAATGTCTATGGGAAGCAGCAAGATGCTCTGCATAGGCTCAGTTGAGCAAGTCAGGTTCGGAACTGAACCCTGGTGCAGAGAGAGCGCAAAGTAGAAACAGAGAATGTGGCTGACTTGAAAATGCTGAGCATAGTGTGGGATCTACAATAGGAGAGTTGAGAATACTGTGGCTTTAGATAGTTAATTACCCATTGGTGGATGAGGCAGAAAGAGTAGGGGTGAAATTATGCTTCTCACCTGGACTTTTTTCTTAGAAGTGGTAGGAAAGCTAATACAACGTTACCAAAGTTTAAAAAGACAATTTAAATTTAAAAAGGATGACATAAGAGACCAAAATGGTGGAGTAGAGATCAATGCAAAAATACAGCCTCTCCAGGACCTGGAATTGAGACACCTGGAAAACAACAACTTGGTGAAGAGGGAAAAAAAAGAAGCAGAACTCTGGGAATTGGGAATGACCTGATAGGAAAACCAGGAAGTACAGAGAAGGTGGAAAAACAGAGAACAGAGTGAAGCAGTCTGGAAAGCTCACTCTGGCTCTGGGGAAGGAGGACCAATCTCCACTGACACAAGATAAGCCTAGAGAGGGTCAGCAGCTCCCAGGAGAAACAATAAACTGGGTCAGAAGCACTAATCCCAAGGAAAGCCTATGGCTATTACAACACTGCAAAAACAGTGCTGTGTTTTACTCTGAAAGTTACACCTTCTTCAAGGCAGGTTAGAGTGGGAGAAGAAATCATGTGCAGCACCCACCATATTTGAGAGAGTTTATTCAGGAGCCATTCTGGGAGAGGCTTAACTGTTTAAGACTGAACCACAGAACAATTATAGAACACTATACTCCAGAATTTCTGGTGGCACCCTACCATAGGACTGAATGGGAGGCAGCCACAACAGACAGATGCAGAAAGGAGGTGGGACCCTCTGAGAAGTTTAAGCTCAGGCTGGAAAGGAAAGGGTCCCATCTTCTGTGGTAAGAAATGAGGCATGTCATGTGTGACTTTAAGAAGGAGCTGGGTCTGAAAGAGCTGACATGCAGTCCAGCAGATTGCTTGACAGCCCCCACCCTACCCTACTGCCTACATCAGCACAGAATTCAGTGGTCCTCATCTGCCAGCATGAGCAAGGATATGGCTCAGCTTGGGGAGTTGCCACACCCTGGAGTGTATGGACAGAGGGGTCACTGGGATGGGGGCTACCTCACAAATGCACAGGCCGTAAAGCTAAGAAGAGAAAACCATGACTACAGGCACAATGAGGGACACAGAAAGTGGGAGTTAACAGAGTGACAATAGCCAGAGGGTGGACAGCATTAATTGAACATGCCCAGTGGGAAAGGTAACAGAATTCTGCATTCATACACAAAAATGTGAGTATGGAAACAAAACAGGCTTTGCTTACTATCCCTCCCACATATTTGCTGGATCCAAGACTGCAGACCCTGGAAAGAAACTATTCATTCAAAAACACAGAGGAAATTTTTAAAGACTAATTTTGTTTTTCCTTTCTCCTCTCCCCCATTGGTTTATTGAGTTTAGGGGTTTTTTCCTTTTTTTCTTTCAATTTTTTTATCCTTCCTTTTTTTCTTCTCTTTAAATTTGTTCTTTTCTGTTACTTTGCTCTAATTCAATTAACTTCCTTTTACTCCTTATAGGATTCTTTAGTTCACTTTTCTATCTTCTCATCCTTCTTTATTTTTCAAATCTTCTTTCATTCTTTTCCCCACTCCCTCCATCTTTACAAGTCTAATCATTAAGTTTTACTAATCATTAGATATTTAGTTAACTCTGTACTATTACTCTTGAATTCTTTTGTTAGTGGAGGTGTATTTGTTGCATTTAGTAGATATTTACTGTAGATTAATATTTTGTTTGTCTTTGTGTTTATACTATAATTATAAATCTCTTTTCTTTGGGTAAGGGTTGTACGTTATTGTATGTCAATATGCAGTTTGTCTTTGACTCTATTATTGTTGCTACTGCCAGGGTGGCACAGTTGTTGCTATCAATTTCTTTTCTCTGTATGCCCATATCTGGATTGTCTTTGTGTCATTAGCAATACTGTGGTCCATTTCCAGAAGTTGGGTGTGGGGCCAATTACACTGCACCCTTTCCTCCCAAATTAACAGAGGGGCTGGATCTTGTGACAGAGGCAAAGGCCTCTGTCCAGAAGGCATCACTGAAAAACAGATACTAACTAGGGAGATCTCCATACTAGCAACAAAATCTTTCCACTATAACAACCCACAAATTTCACCATATGCGCGCGCGCACACACACACACACACACACACACACACTCCTAAAAAACAACAGCAACAAAAACAATAGACACATGAGAAGACAAGTCAATGAAATGCCTTCAAAGACTCCCAACTCCCCCAAAGCTGATCAATGGGCCATCAATGGGAAGGAAATCAAAAGCCATGTCTGAATTAAAATGATAAAAGAATAGATTAAAAAAAGATCAATAAGGTACTCAGCAAGTTCACAGATGATATAACTAAATAGATAATAGATTTACTAAAATGATCAGTGAATTTACAGAAGACACTAATAAAAAGCTAGCTGAGCTAAATAAAATGGCACAAAACATAAACAACCAGTTTAGCAAAGAATAAGAGTCCATGAAAAGATACCAAACAGAAATCCAGGAGATTAAAAATTCTATTGAATGTATGGCCAACAAAAGTGATCAAGTGACCAATGTGAGTTGGATGTGGTGGTACCTGCCCATAATCTAGCACTTGGGAGACTGAGGCAGGAGCATTGCCATGAGTTAAGGCCACCCTTGGCTACATAGTGATTTCAAGGACAGCCTGAACTACATAGCAAGGCCCTGTCTCAAAACAACAACAACAAAATGTAACCAATGTAAGACAGAGTATCAGAACTGGAAGATAAGGTTGATACTGGTAACCATATAATCAGAGATACCTTAAAAACAAGAGAACATGGGGCCAGGGATTTAGCTCAGTGGCACTGTGTCTGCCTCGCAAATGCAAAGTCATGAGTTTGATCCCTGGTACAGAGAGAGAGAGAGAATGAATGAAAAATGGATCAACCCTGAAAATCCAGTAACAGGCAATAAAATTGAAGCAGTACTAAAATACTTACCAACTAAGAAATGCCTAGGACCTGATGGATTCACTGTTGAATTCTATAAGAAATTCAGGGATGATCTAATACGAATAGCCCTCAGAATCCTTAATAAAATTGAAAGGGAAAGAGTACACCCAAAGTCATTCCTGGAAGCTAACATTACCCTTATTTCAAAACCAGACAAGGACCTAACTAAAAAAAGAACTATAAGCCAATCTCTTTAATGAACATAGACGCAAAAATCCTCAACAAAATACTGGCAAACAATGCAACAAATCATCAAAAAAAATCATACACCATTACCAAGTAGGCTTCATCCCAGGGATGCAAGGATGGTTCAACATATGCAAATCAATAAAGTAATACATCACATAAACACAAGGAAGGAAAAAAATCACATCACTTCAATAGACATAGAAAATGCCTTGGACAAAATCTGACATCCATCCATGATTAAAAAAACAAAACAAAACAAATTGAAGGAAATAGGTGTAAAAGGACCTTATCTTAATCTGATAAAAACTATGGCAAACCTATCACCACTATTCTATCAAATGGGAAAAAGCCTTTCCTCTAAAATTAAGAAGACAAGGATGTCTACTATCACCACTCCTGTTCAATATAGTACTCAGAACATTATCAAGCAAGAGAAGGAAATAAAAGGTACATATGTAGGAAAGGAACAAGTCAAATTATGATTATTTTCTGATGAAATGATCCTCTACATAGAAGACCAAAAAAATTCAACCTAAAGACCCCTACAATTACTAACCAAATTCAGTAATTGCAGCAGGATACAAAATCAACACACAAAAATCAATAGTGTTCCTGTTCACCAATAATGAACTCACCAAGAAAAATAAGGAAAATAATACCATTCACAGTAGCATCAAGAAAAACTAAATACTTAGGAATTAACCTAACCAAGGAGTGAAAAACATCTACAAGAAAAACTACAGTACTCTGAAAAAGGAGATCAAAAAGGACATCAGAAAATAGATATCCCCTCTGCCTGGATAGGTAGAACAAATATTGTCAAAATGGCCATACAACCAAAACTGACTTATAGATTTAAGGCAATCCTAATCAAAATACACCATTCCTCACTGAACTAGAGAAAACAATCCTAAAATTCATATGGAACCAGAAAAGGCTCAGAATAGCAAAAGCAATCCTGGACAGCAAGAGCAAAGCAGGAGGCATTATAATCCTGGACTTTAAGTTATATTACAAAGCTACAATGATAAAAACAGCATGATACTGGTACAAAAACAGACATGCAGGTCAATGGAACATAATAAAGGATGCAGAAACAGCTCCAGGTATTCCTTTTCTAGGTATCTTCCCCAAAAAGGTTGAAGACATCATATTACAGTGACACATGCATACCCATATTTATAGCAGTATAACTCATAATACCTAAATCTTTGAAGCAGGCTAAATGTCCATCAACAGATTAATGAGTAAAGAAAATGTGGCATTTATACACAGTGGAGTACTACTCTGCCATAAAGAAAGATAAACTTGAGTCATTTGTAGGAAAATGGGTGTATCTTAAGACTATACCGTTAAGTGAAATAAATCAGACTCACAAGCTTAAATATCTCATGGTTTCTCTTCTATAAGAAACCCAACATATAAATAAATTAAAGAGCAGAATTAAAGATAGATATTAGGAAACAGGAAGATAAACATTTTGTAAAAGAGAAGGCAACCAAAAGATGGAGTGAGGAGGCTGGGGAAGGACAGGGGATGAAAAAAATACGATGTGTCACGTGCACAGTGAATGTAATTATGTACTGCAAACGTGTACTAATAAAAATAAACTTTAAAAAATAAAAAGGCTCACAGAATTGAAAAGTACAGCAGTATGCTAGCTTCAGAAATGACCAGAGGCAAATTCTCAAACAACCCCTTCAGTGCTTCTCAGACAGGCTCTCGCCATAATGTAGTAGACCATGTCCACTGGAGGTTCATATCTGCTCAGCTTCCAGTTCAACAGGAGTGTTTTTGGCTTGGTTACTCTAACAAGCCCAAAAACTCTGTTGTCTCTGATTGACTCATATTTCCATTTCTGAGCCAATCTCTGGGCCCAGGATGTTATAATTTTTTTTTTTTGGTACCGGGGATTGAACTCGGGACCTTGCACTTGCAAGGCAGGTGGCGGAACCACTGAGCTACATCCCCAGCCCCTGTTGCAATGTTTTATTGGTCAACAGGACTGCATGTTCTTCTTGCAGTGGCACCAGCTCTATTCAGATCACCTGGATTAGTAACAGGGGAGGAGGTGGTTTCTCCAAGAAAACCTCAGAGATTACTACCATAAGAAAGGAATATGGATGCTGGGTTGGCAAAAAACAAAATCAAAACAAAAGAAATGCAAAACAGGTGTTTACACCTAATAATGATCATACGCATATAGAAATGACCAGAAGCCACAATCTTTCTCACCAGTACATGAATATGTAATACTAAATAAATGTTACAATCAGGTCTTGGCTATTCAGTTGTTTTTATACTGACGAAGTAGCATACAATAGCATAAATTTGGAAACTAGAAATGCAGCTATGGGATAAATAGCTCTTAGATTGTGAGGTAACACAGCTCTAGAAAAAGGAAATGCTGTGCATGCATGTGCGTATGTGTATTTGTCTGTCTGTCTCTCTAGAGGCCTACTTAATTTCAATTTAGGAGTAATTCATGAAGAAATGTTAACATAAGGGTCCTGAACTTAAAAAGACTTTAGAATCCCTGATAATATGCGATGCATGTGGCTCCAAGCCTACCTTACTTTATTTCCATGCCTGCCAGTCTGTTCCATTCCTGCCTCTGTACCCAATCATGAAGCATTTGTGTTTTCCAGAGTTTCATCTTTGAGTCCCCGCTCTTTTCTCTTTTTATATACTCTCATTCAGTAACTCTTCACTTTTTCTTTTCAACGGGTACCCCTGAGAGCCTCCTTCATGTCAGGTACCATGCAAAACATTTCTTGTGGACTCACAACTTCTGATTATCTATTGCTAATGACTCATCGTAAGAGTTCAGTAAACATCAGTTGAATGAACGAACAGTTAAAATTGTAGGTTTATGTTTTCTCTTCAGTGTTTATACTTCCTTGTATAATTGTAGGTCTCTGTTTCCCCCTGGCCTAAATAGCTTCCACAGTATGAAAAAGGGATACTAAAATACTAAGAGCAAAAGGGAATTGTCCAAGATTGAGACAGAGGGTTACCAGTAGAAACTTATAAATAAATTAATTTGTATTTTCTGCAAAAGACGAACTCTAGAAACCAAAGGCAAATGTTACAGACATTAAAATATGTACTGGCCTTATAACAGAGATCAGAAAAGTGACTAATAAAAAAGCAAGGTCGTTGGGCATGGTGGTGCACACCTGTAATCCCAGCACTCAGGAGGCTGAGGCAGGAGGAGCACTGGGAGTTCGAGGCCAGCCTGAACTGCGTAGTGAGACTGTCTCAAAAAAGGAAAGAGGTAATATTTCTCTAGCTTAAACCATTTATTTAATTACAGTCAGTTCCTAAGCCTTATTGTGAATTTTCCAACTAATATTTTCTAAATTAATTTTAATCCATATAGAATGTCTACTAGTCTTTGTATTGGATTCTGAGTGTGATATTTTTTTTTTCTTAAATTCTTTTATTGGTACATTGTAGGTATACAACACAATTACATTTCTCATTGGGAACTTGTACCTTTACATAATGCATCTTGGTTCTTATTTTTTCCCCATTCCTAGCCCTCCCTTCACCCCCTCCACC
>NW_004624774.1:1974132-1989053 GCF_000247695.1 Heterocephalus glaber
TTTTTTTTTTTTTTTGGTACCGGGGATCGAACTTGGGACCTTGCACTTGCAGGGCAGGTGGTGGAACCACTGAACTAAATCCCTGGCCCCCTGCAGGCCATTTTTGATTGCAGTCTTGGAGAGCTACTAC
Organism: Heterocephalus glaber; assembly: GCF_000247695.1. The sequence continues at coordinate 1,974,263 of NW_004624774.1, forward strand.
TCACTGCCTTGTGTGCTTGGGCATCTGTAGCATCTTGGTCTATGGCCCTGCAGCTCCACTCACAACTGAGGGAGGGGCCAGGCTGTAGATAATGTTAAACAGGAAATGTAATAAAGTGTTTAGCACAGTGCCTACTACACAGCGAATACCTAATCAATCTCACCATCACCACCATCATTACTTTTTAAAGTCAAACTTCATTGAGGTATAATTTACATATAATAAAATGCTCCCATAAGTTTTCCAAATGTGATGCTTCTGTAACCATCACTATAATCGAGATAGAGAACATTTACATCAACCTAAGATCATTATTTTAAAATAGGAAACCTGATGTCTTAACCAGTAATAACACAAAGGAAAAATCACTGTGTAAAGTAACATACGGTACCAACCATAAAAAAGAATGGATAAGTGCTGACTAGAATTATGAAACCATGGGAATGCAGCAGAAGGAACATTGCCTTTGAGGAGGCTGGTGGACAGGTCATGTGCACTGTACATTATTGGTTCTGCCTATTCAGCAACAATTCCCTCTTTCCCTGTTACTAGCACTTTGCTTGTCCTTTGGGGAAAAAAAATTTCCCAGTGTTTAATGTGTTTGAATGGGGCTGTTTTACCATTGGCTTCTATCCTGTCATTTCTGCTGGAATTCTTGGAAAACTCTGTAACTGAATATTGATGAATGTAAATTTAGAGAAGTCACTTGAGAATGCAGCCACTACAGAAAGCAGTCAGGGTAGCTCAGTGATAAGAGTGTTTGCCTAGGATTTGATTCCTAGTGTGTGGGGGTGGGGGTGGGGGGGGGTGAGGAGGAAGCTTAATAAAGTAAAACAAACAAAAACTCCACAAAAATTTAGGGAAGTCAGCTCAGCTAATTGGACAACTGAAGTCAGAAATAATATGGATTTAAAATACACTGATATTGAAAGCAGAACTATTTGGACTAATTTTGTGGCTAATTTGAAGGAATTCAGAAATTTCAGCCAAATAATTAAAGCCAAATAATGTTGCCTAACTTATCTCATGTGATTTCTGGTCTTAACTGTTCTACTTGTACAGCATGGCCATAACCTATGTTGTCACATGAATCACTGTTCCTTCCTTCTTAAACATGTGCTCCTCCCATTGATGTTGAGCAACTTTGAAAGATACCAGTAGCTTTTCTAAGCTGGGGCTGCAGCACTGAACACCACGCAATCTCTACCCTCACGGAGCTGCTTTCCTAGGAGAGAGACAACTGTACCCTCCATGTACCAGAGTCTGTACTCAGTGCTGCTGCCTTCTGATTCTGTTTTTCTGATAATACTGCTGAAAGCATGGGAGAGCTTATGTGCAAATTTGGAATTAATTTTATGAGACGTACACATTATATACTTTCATTATTCTCTCTGAATGGGCATATTACGTTATATGTTTGTCCCACACAGATTTATTAAGTATATATCTTGGTTAAAGATACATCTATGGGCCCCGATTTCTCATTTTGGAAGATGAGGATTATCATAGCACCAGTTTATGGGAGTGAATCAATTTTAAAAATTAAGCATAGTTCCTGGTACAAACTAAGTTTAATGATAGCTAATCTATTATCAATACACATATTAATTACATGTGTATTATATACACATTTGCCCAATAGCCCTCAATGAGATGAAACAAATAATTGTGTATTTCATTTTTTTTCATTCATTTAATATTATTGATTCCATTTTTTTCAGAAATGACTCACATCCCTCTAGAGACACATTCGAATACCTCTCCCCCACTTCAATCTGGACAAGCCTGTAACTTGCTCAGAGGCAGTGAAGGTACTCTTGCTTCCAAGGCTGGATCATAAAAGGTAATTCTGGGATGATCATACTGGAGCCCTGAGGCTGCTATGCTCAGAAGAAGCCTAAACTAGACCACATGGAGAGACCACAAGGGGAGACCACATGGAGAGACCCTGATTCTTCCTGAAGAGGAGAAGCCTAGCAAACCACCCCTTCTCTGGCTCCTGTCACCATCTGACCATTTGACTGCAATCACAGGACAGTCCTCTCCAAATTCCTGATCCACAGAGATTATAAAAGAAAATGATTGTGTTGCCTTAAACCATTAAGTTTTCATCTGATTTGTTATGTATCATTAATAGATAGGGGTTTTTTTGGTACCGGGATTGAATTTGGGACCTTGCGCTTGCAAGAGGCAAGCAGTGGAACCACTGACCTAAATCCCCAGCCCTCTCAATAGATAACCTGAACACCTACCTTGAGTTGCTCAAGATAAGCATCAAACAGTTTTACTTTCGTGGAGTTTCAATTCCTGATCTTTCTCATCCATCCCAAGTGAGGAATGACTATTTATTTTCAGGGTTGTAATTAGCAACAGTTTGGCTCTGCTGTCAAGCCTAAATTTGTAGCTACAGTTAGCAAATAGATCACATTCATTCATCCATGCATTAAATAAATAGATCTAGTTTTTCAACATAGATGCAGCTTTCAGGCATCCAGGCCTTACATCCTATCAGGCAGCACTGTAACTACTTGTTTGCGTCTGTCTTAACCAGAACAGAGGGAGTGAAGTTAATTCCGTGTTCATCTTCGTATCCCTTCCATGTGGGCTAGCTAGTGCCTGCACATAGCAGATTTATTTAAAAAGGCAAACCCAAACACACACACACACACACACACACACACACACACACAATCAACTGGAGGGCTGCTAATACCTGGACTTGGAAATAATTATTCAAGGACAGCCCCTGTTCTCCAGGAGTTCACAGTTGAGCACTAGAAACCCTGCGGTTCTAACCCTGACAACTGCAGGATGAGTGAGCTGGAGCTGTCGGGATCTGATCCAGGCCTGCGGGTCCTAAAGAGGGACCAAAGGTCAAGGAGCTGGGGGTGCGAGGTAGAGGGGACAGGGGAAGGGTTCTCTCACCTATGCCACAAATATTTTTCAAGCACAGTAGCACAGTTAGCATATGGTAAGCACACAATACGTTATCAAATGCCTGCCGACTTCCAGGTGCTGGGATGCAAGAGCAGGCGAGAAAACTGGCGGCACGTGTTCTCGTGAAGCTCGCAGTGTAGTAGCGAAGCACAAACAGGCATTGAAAGTAATTGTGTAAAATGGTTCTAGGTGCCCAGCAGGAAAATAACAAGCGGCTGAAATTCTTCTAAGGATGTGTGATCCCGGCAAGGGGGGCCGTGGGCGGGTTTTGAGCAGGAGCGGCCGAGGGGCGGACAGACTGTAGGGGCGGGAAGACTGTAGGTGAGAAGAGCTGGTAATTTAAAAATGCGAACAACATTTTCTCCCTGACTGAAAGAGGAGTGTGTGCTGCTCAGGGCAGTCCCGGGGCAGGGGGCTGCATTTTTTTGAGGGTAACCTCAGTAGCCCAGCAGTGCAGGGCTGGCTACAGCGATGCCTAGATTTTTTTCATGCTGGGCACATCTAGGCATCCTCCTTTCCTAGACCAGCAGACGGACTATCTCCGGCTCGGATTAGGGCCACAGCAGGCGGCAAGGTCCAGGGTGGGGAGAGACCTTGCACAGCAGCACTCACGCCCTGGCTCGGGGTCTGCAACACCCCGCGGGCGGGAGAGGGCGGTACTTGCTCTGCAGACCCAGGGGTGGCGTGGGCTCCGCCCCCACCCAGGCTCCGCCTCCTGACTCTCTGATTGGATCAAGCCCGCGGAAGGGCTGGGCGGCCCCTGGCGGCCCTGGGGGTCGGACTGAGGAGGGTGCGCTGATTGGCCCGGAGGGATTAGGTCATCGCTAGCAGGTTCGAGCGGCTGGGACGCCGGCGGGGTGGCCGAGGCTGCTGTGAGAGGGCGCTCGCGGCTGCAGGAAAGCAAGCCAGCGAAGGAGGCGGGGAGGCAGCGGCCGTGCTCGGCACCCGCTTGCTCGTTTTCCAGCACCGCTGCGGGTCCGCCGCCGCGCTTCCTACTCCCCCGCTGCCCCGTTGCGCGCCGCGGGAGCAGCCGCCCTTCGGCTCGGCTCGACAGTCGGGTGCGCCCGCAGACCCCGCGCTCCGGGCGAGCCGGCGCCACACCTGTGGAGCCAGCGGCCGTCCAGGGTGCCGGCCGAGGTCCCGGGACGCGCCCCTCGGCTGGGCGCCGCCGGCAGCATGGGGCTCCCCGCGCTCGAGTTCAGCGACTGCTGCCTCGACAGCCCGCACTTCCGAGAGACGCTCAAGTCCCACGAAGCGGAGCTGGACAAGACCAATAAATTCATCAAGGAGCTCATCAAGGACGGGAAGTCACTCATCGTCGCGCTCAAGAGTGAGTGCCCCGAGCCTGGGGGAGACGGGGACCCGGGCAGGAGGGGTCTGCGGGGTGCCCAAATCCTGATCGCGCGCTGCCGGTTTCGCTCCGGGGCACTGGGTGACGGGTGTCGATGCTTCTGCTTGAGGCAGGAAGGATACGCGAAGCGGCCGAGCCAGTCTCCGCCAGAGGAGGAAGGAGACGGGTCGCCCAGCTGTTTGCGTCCCGGGATAGCCGGGAGGGGACGGGGCGCGGGTGGTGCTTTGGGGGGCAGGTGGGTGCGCACGGCACACAGGTGTCCCGGGAATGGGACCATTGCGCCCAGACTACCGCAGCCCTCTGGGAAGCCCATCGCGTCCACGATTCTGGCTGCCTTAGGGGAAGAGAAGCTCAACCTTGGGTGCCCAGCCGTGGGAATGAAGAGTGCTAGGGGGTCGCTGCCTCCCCCTGGGGAAAGGCCAGGGGTGACTGCTTCGCTTTCCGTAGGCACCTCCAGCATACTGAGGGCCTCTGGATTTTCTGGGTGGAATGGTTGGTTAGCTTCCAATTCCTTGGAGTATTGGCAGCCAGTAACCCCCAGATCTAGAACCAGTGCCGTGTACGTGTGCAGGTTCCGATTCTTGTGTTTAGCAGAAGGTGATAAGGGTGGGAGTACAGAATCAGAGTGTTCCTTTACTCTAAACTGTGGGCGAGCATTTAAAAATAGAACGAACATATCCCATCTCTCTCCCTTTTCTGCTTTGTCGCTGTACGTTTTACCTCTCCTATTATCCTTGAAACCTCAAAGGTCTGAGGAGAAATGTCTTCAGTACCTCAGAAAGGAGAAGCTTAAATTCATCTTAAAGGTTCTTGGCCTGTTTTTTTTTGTACCAGGGATCGAACTCAGGACCTTGCGCTGGTGAGGAAGGCAGTTGAACCGCTGAGCTAAATCCCCGGCCTCTTGGCTTTTTAAAAAAACCCATTTCTTCCCTCTTGGTAGAAGGGAAGAAATGAAATTTGTATTCTGCTTGAGGTTTTGCAGAGCCAAGGATTTCTCCTTCTGGCCAATTAAAGTGCTCTAGGGATGAACACTTTGCCTTGTGAGAATGTATTTCGGAGCCTTTTCAGTCTACCGATTTAAAAGTAGTTAATTCCATCTGATGAAATTGTCTTTGACCCTTTTCTTGTCTCTATGCTAGATTTCCTAATAGGTGATATTTTTCAGTTTAGAAAGGTTGCCTTTGCAGAGTAGGATCCTAGCTGGGAGAGTTGTCCCAGGCCTCTCTATGGGAGACTTTATAGAAGCCAACTGCCTGAGGTGCCATTTTTTGAAACTGTTTCTTCTAAAAATGAAGCAAGAGACAACAGAATTCCACAGCAGCAAGTGCCAGTCTTTTGGGGGTGGAATATGAACTGCGGGACTGTGATATGAGGAGGCTTTCCAGGGACAGGATCTCTGAAGGAGACTAGGGACCCTGTAGGAGGCTGTGAAGCATAGGAACAGAGTCTTCTCTGTCAATGGTGAGGATCATCCTTGATCTAGGAAACACACAACCTTGTTTTTTTGTTTTTGTTTTTTTTTTATGGTACCTGGGATCAAACTCGGGACCTCACACTTTGAGGCAGGCGGCGGAACCACTGAGCTAAATCCGAGGCCCAGACACACAACCTTGGTTTGAAGTAGCACTAGGGACCCATTAATGAGTTGAGTTCAGGCATTTCGATTGAGCCTCAGGCCAGCTTTAATTAGTCCTCTGCTTCACTCAGCAAACGTGTTGAAAGCTGGCTGTGTACTGGGTACTGCACTGGACACTGAAAATGTAGCAGTGATATTCTGCTACCCGTGTGGTACAGAGATGTGTATTCTATGTCAGGCACTGCTTCACCAATGAATTATCTCATGCACTTTTATTTATTTTGCAAATGGAAAACCAAGGGAAGCTTTGATGGAAGGATTAGCCCAGAGGCACATATCTTTAGCAGCTGAGTTAGAGCTTTTGCATCCACCTGGTCTGAGCCAGAAATGAAGTTCCTGCCATTGCAGAGCTCTTGATCCTGCTGCATCCTCCTTGCTCAGGATGGAATCCTTTGGACCAAGCATGCTAGAATTTGGAATTGCATCTTAGCATTGAATCTGAGATGGGTTCATTTGGGTGACTGGCAATTTGCCTATGGTTATTTTGGGGAAGGCAAGAATTCTATGTGTGTGTGTGTGTGTGTGTGTGTGTGTGTGTGTGTGTGTGTGTATGTATTTATTTATGTGGTGCTGGGGATTGAACTCAGGGCCTTGCACATGTTGGGCAAGTGCTCTGCTACAGAGCTACACCCGCAGCCCTAAGAATTCTTTAGTTAGGAAGCATTGTAGTGATGGAGTACAGGAGTTAAATTATCTAATGGAATGGAGCAGCCCTGTAATTTAGGGGAAAGAGTGATGGGAAACTAGGTGCTCTGGTCTCTCTATATCTGGCTCTACAACTAACAGTACTTCTCTACTACTACTAACTACTACTTTAGCAGGGCATGCAAATTCTTACAATAAAGAAGGCGAGGTCAATCACTGTCCTAGATTTCAGGCATTCTGTGATGAGTGCTTGCTACTATACTGCCATATTAGTACTTCTGTGATATTTTTATTCAGATCATCTTTATCATTACTGTAAATGGAAAGGCAGTGGTTTTCCAGTATAGTTTAAGGATAAATACATAATTATACATAATTACATAAGTAACAGTGGTTTTATGATTTTATTTTATGATTGTATTTATAACTAGTATTTGCAGATCTTTGGATTTAGATTTCCTTTGTGTATGAATCAGACAGTGAAACTGGCCTGCAGGGATAGGCAAAGTTCAACTAGGTCATTGTTCTAGTACTTCAGCTTTATGAATGAGGAAACTGAGGGACAGAGAGGTCAGTAACCCATCCAAGGTGACATAGCAATTAAGGGTATTTAAACATAGATTGTGAGATTCCAAGGATATTTCATTTAACCCCAAAGCAGCACTGTCATCTAGATCAGCCTAAGTCAGGTTTTCCTACATTTAGCATTCAAATTCCCTTCAGAATATGATGCGAGCGATGGACTTCATAAAAATGAACACCTTGGACTTTTTCTCTGAGTATATACTCTTGGCATGGACACAGAGAGGATAAAGAGTAAAATAATCTGAGACACATGTTTAAAAAAAATCTTGCCTTTGGAGAAAGTTATTGTTTGATATGGAATTGAGCCTTGGCAGTCAGTTGTTTCTGGTGCTGACTTGTCCTGGCCTCTTTCTGGGGACTCATTCACCTAGGACCCTTTCTTCTGACCTGATAGTTGTCTCAGTCAAGAAGATTCTGTAATAGTCTTTTGTTTTTCTTTTATTCTGTAGAGGTGATAGAGGATGGAAGAATTTTAGGATTTCTTAGGTCAAATCTTGACCCTATTACTTATTTGTTGCTTGATTTGGGGCATGTTACTAAGCCTGAGCTCCTCCTCTGTAAAGTGGGAATAGCTACACTGACTTCCTAGGGTAGTGAGAAATGGAAGCAGTGGATGTATCAAAAGCTTTTAGCTTGGGGCCTGCAACATGGCATTGCTCAATTATTGGTAGCTGGTGTTACCATCTTCCAGCATTCAAAGCTGTCAAGATTGGTGATTCTCAGAGCAAAAGTCATTAAGTGCAGAGAGGACATGTTTTTACCTTAGGTGCAAGAAGTTAGGCTAATACCTCCCTTGTGCCAGTTGTTGGTAACTCACATAGTTTTGTGTATATTAGCCACTGGTGGGCAAAATCCTGGTGTTTGCATTAAGTTGTGATTATGCTAAAAAACTCCACAAGTTAAAACGTAACAAAATAAATAAGCCTTATTTTCTTGTGTTCCTAAAAATATTCATTCTTTTTGATAAATTAACTTACCCTCCTCAGTGGCTAGACTGTGTGCCTTTCTCTGCTTTGCACAAAAAGCTTGCAAAATAATTTGGACCTCCTGTCTAATTATGTCACGAACTCAGTGACAAACTAAATGTGGTTTCACAGAAATAAAAGTGAATTAGACTCTTGGTTTTGAAGGATGATGTGGCTTTTCAGGAACTATGTCTTCCCATCACGACAGTTGAGTACTCAATTTGGGAATATACCAACTTGCTGGGCACATACCCATTTATATTTAACTTCTGCTTTTTGAAATAGAGTATGCTTGTGCTAAATAGTTTAAGCTGAGTGGAGAGTATGGCAATGCAATTATTCAGATATCAACTTTATTGAGATATAACTTATTAACATCCTACTCACGCATTTGAAGTATTCAGTTCAAAGGTTTATAGTACATTTATGGAGTTGTACAACCAGCAAATAACCTTAGAACATTTTTATCACCTGAAAAAGATCCTCTTCCAATTAGTAGTTATTCTTTATTTCCTACTAACCTCTGCATATACAAATATGCAACCCTAAACACTGATGAATTTTCTTTGTAGATTTGCCTGTTCTAAACATTAGAAATACAGTTTAAATAATTTTTTCTTGGATATTGTTGACCAACTTGAGGCACAGAGTTCTTGATTGGAATTTCATGTGGAGAAACTTTGATTCAGTAAACTATTCTCTTTATCATTAAGGGGGTTTAAGTAGAGGTGAGGCCCAAAGGTGGATCCATGTTCTAGGGCAGTGGTGGTGAATCTATGGCACATATGCTGCAGTGGGCTGTTTGTTATTGTTGAAAGCTCTAAAAGTTTGCTGGCCTGGAGAAACCTGGATGCCCTTTGGTGTTTTCAACCCATGAGATGGGAATGGATTAATTTTTGTTGATGATACTTTGATGGCTGCAGAGGGAATAACAAAAGCAAGGCTAAGAATTCAGTCTTTTCCCTCTGAGTTTTCCTCAAGTTGGGTCAAGGTGTGTGATGCCAAACAAAGGCATACTTTGTGCTTGCTATTCTGCTTGGTGACATTTTTAAAAAAATTACTAAATGAAATGAATGTATTTGTGTTTCTGTAATTGAGCCCGTACTTCTCATGAAACTTTTTGGGGATATGTGCCTTTTTCAATGAATTTTCAAAAGTTAGTACTTCTGATATCTTTGTCTTTTGCCTTATATCACATTCCCAAGTTAATTTTTTTTTTTCTGGTACTGGAGATCGAACTCAGGACCTTGCACTTGTGAGGCAGGTGGCAGAACCACAAAGCTAAATCCCTGCCCCCTCCCAAGTTAATTTTAACAGAAACACTTTTTAGAATACCAGCACGCTTTCTTTTATTGAGCGTTTACCAAGTGCCAGGTCCTATGATAAGTGCCACACATTGTCTTACTATTCCGTAGCACCGTCCTGTAAGATGAATACAGTTGACCCTGTAAGATGAATACAGTTGACCTTCCGTATTCATGGGGCATTGGTTGTAGGACCTCCTTTGGATACCAAAAAACATCATATGCTCATAAGTCTCTCATATATACATATATGCATAATATTTACATGTAACTTACATTTATCCTTCTGAATACTTTAAATCATCTCTAGGATACCTATAATACCAAATACAATATGAATGGTGTGAAGTAATTGTTATACTGTGTTGTTTAGGGAATAATGATAAGGAAAAAATGTCTAAGCATGTTCAATACAGATGCATTAAAAAAAATATTTTCCATCCTAGTTGGTTGAATCCCAGGATATAGATATGCCCATATGGAGGACTGATTACACTACTCTTTTTCTGCATTTTATAGTTGAGGTAACTTGTATCATGTCACACAGCTAGGAAGTTGTGTGATCAGAGTTTGAACTTGGCAGTAGATTGCAGGGTCTCCACTTAACATTGCCTTGCAGTGCCTTCAGCAAAGATACTGAAGATGGTGCAGATGGAGTGTTTTCATAGATTTAGATTCTAGAAAGGAGAAACATGGTGTAGTTCTGGGTTAAGTGAGTATATTGCCCTAGTGTTTTTCAGACCGTGAGCCCTGGTAGCAAAGACTAGCTAACATTTTGTATTGTGTGCCGAAGTTTTGTATTTTTTTTCACATTCATAGGCTGAAAGAATCTTGTAGGCTGGAAGAACAGATGAGGGCAATGATTATGTCTTGGATTTGTAAACCAACACTTTCCTTTTGAGGTAGCACTGAGTGATTATCAATGATTCTCTTTTATCTGGGTAATAGAACATTGAAAGGGGAGACCAAAAACTTGTTTCTGGTGTGCTTCAGTAAGGTAAATGATTCATCTTCTTTGCTCATTAAAACAAGATTTAAAAAAGTCAGTATTAAGTGTTGTATACTTTAAAGCGTGTCACTTTTTTGGATTTTTTTTTTGGTACCAGGAATTGAACTCAGGACCTTGCACTTGCGAGGCCGACTCTGGAACCACTGAGCTAAATCCCTGGCCTTTTTTGGACTTTAGGATTTAGTATAGGCTTTTTTTGTAGCAGTGAAATGAGCCCTTCCTGAAGGGCATAAACTCTCTAAGATGTTCAATGTCAGCTCTTGCTTTGTTTACAAGTAATTATATTACTCACAAAATCCTGATGGGACAAATACATATACAGTTAGGTAGCAGCAAGTTTCTCCTGGTTCCTTTGGTTTGCTTTCGCACCTTGTGAATAAAAGGGAAGACTTTTCTTAATTATTTGTAGATGGTGCTAATTTGCAATACTGACATTTGGAGTATTACTCATACAAATGTAAACAACAGCAAATTAAACCTAAACAACATTTATACTTACATAATATTGGCTTAAAAAAAAATCCCTCAACTTTTTTTCTGTTTTTGGTTGGATTGAATAAATTGCATCCAATTTGTAATGTTCAACCCAGTGACTGTGGGTTAGAGCCCTTCTCCCCATTTTACATAATTAATATATTTTATTTTTTAGAGAAGTTTTAGGTTTACAGAAAAATTGAGTGAAGGGTCTATAGTTCCCAAGTAGCCCTTCATTCCTATTCCTTCTAGTTTCTTTCTATTTTTTTTATCATCTTTCATAATCTTGGTATATTTTTTGCAGTTGCTGCTGGGGACTGAATCCAGGGCCTCATGCATGCTTTGCCACTGAGCTACTCTCTCAGCCTCCTGCTATATTACTAGTGAAAGCCTATACATTAGGTTCACTGTCAGTGTTGCACCTTCTGTGGATTTTGACAAATGATAATGACATGTACTCACCACTACAGTATCATATAGAATAGCTTTTCTGTCCTAAAAATCCTGTGTTTGGCCTGTTTCCTTCCCTTTTCTCAACTTCAAGCAGCCACTGAGCTTTTTTTTTTGGTGCTGGGAATTGAACTCAGGACCTTGCACTTTTGAGGCAGGTGCAGCACCACTGAGCTAAATCCCCAGCCCACCACTGATCTTTTAATGTCTCTAGTTTTAGCTTTCCAGAATGTCTCATAGTTGGAATCTAAACAGTTTGCAGCTTTTCACATTGGCTTTTTTTCACTTAGCAATGGATACTTAAGATTCCTACCATGTCTTGTTAACTCATTTCTTTTTATTCTTCTACTGTAATTTGTTTATCTGTTCATCTATTGAAGGACAGCTTGGTTGCTTTCATGTTTTGGCAATTACAAATAAAGCAGATTGTAAGGATTTGTGCGTAAGTTTATAGGTGGACATAAGTTTTCAGCTCATTCGGTTAAATCCAGAGTATGACTGTTGGATTGTATGCTAGGAGTAAGTTTACTTTTATAAGAAAATGCCAAACTGTTTTCCAAAGTGGCTTTGCATTCCCTCCAGCAAAGAATGAAATTCCTGCTGCTCCCACTGGGTGTTGTCACTGTTTTAGATTTTGGGCATTCTAATAGGTGTGTAGTAGTATCTCACTGTTTTAAAAATTTGCAATTTCCTGATGACAAATATTATTGGACATCTTCTCATATGCTTATTTTCTATCTGTATATCTTCTTTGGTGTGATGTTTGTTTGAATTGTTTGCTCATTTTTTAATTTGGCCATTTGTTTTTTTATTCATGAGTTTTAAAAAATCATTAGAGTAAAATATGTATAACCCAAAAGTTACTGCTTTAGCCACTTTTAAATATATCCTTCAGTGGCTTTAAGCACATTCACAATGTTGTGTAGCTATCACTAATACCTTTTCCCAGAACTTCTCGTCATTCCAAACTGAAACTTTTCCTATGAAACAGTAACTTTCCATCCCTGTCTTCCCCATGTCCTGGTAATCTCTATTCTGTGTTGTCTCTATGAATTTGTCTGTTCAAGGCATATCATTTAAGTAGAGTCATACAATATTTATTATTTGTATCTGGCTTATTTGACTTAATATAATAAATATAAATTTTGCCTTTTCATTTCTTTTTTTTTTTCTCAGAATGATCAGTAGTCCTTGGAATTGACATTATCAATTTATCATAAGTGTCTCAGAAGAACATGAAGTTTATTTATATTCATTCCTTTCAAGGCAGCTATTTGTTTCAAGTCAACATATTTTGGCCCAGTAGTTTTTAAAAAGTTCTTTACTGACTCTAGTTCACATACCATAGAATTCACCTGTTTTAAATCTATAATTCAATGTTTTGTAGTTAGTTATGCAACCCTCACCCCAATTCGGTTGATGAACATTTCTGTCACCCCCAAATCTTCCACCCTGTATTCTCACTTCAAGCCTCAGACAACCACTGATCCACTTTTTTCTGACTGTATAGATTTGTCTTTTCCAAAAATTTAAGCTAACTGGAATCATATGGAATGGCCGTTGTTGCACCTGGCTTCTTTCCCTCAGCATGGTGGTTTTGAGATTTAGGTTTGTGGTATGGGACAGTAGTTTGTTCCTTCATATTACTGAGGAGTATTTCATTTTGCAAACCATAAGTTGTTTATCCATTCACCAGCTGATGGATGTTTGCGTTGTTTTTAGTTTTTGTCTCTTATGAGTAATACTGTTACGAACATTTACATACATGTCTTTGTGTGGGTTTATATTTTTACTTCTAACTTCATTTCTTATCTAAAAGTAGAGTTCCTAAGTTATGTGGAAAATTTATGTTTAATCTTTATTTAAAATTAGGTTAATATGTTTAACCTTTAGAAACCTTTCAGGCTGTTTCCTACAGCAGAAGCACCATTTTACATACCCGCTAGCAGGCAGTGTCTGAGGGTTCCAATTGCTCCACATCTTTCCCAACATTTGTTATTATTTTTCTTTTTGATATATCCACTACTGTATCTAAACCCATCATTACAGTATCATATAGAATAGTTTTTCAACTACATTGTGGTTTTAATTTGCGTTTCTCTGATGACTAATGATGTTGAACATCTTATCAAGACATTTATTGGCCATTGGTACAACTTCTTTGCTGAAATATATATTCAAATATGTATGTCCTTTTACTTTGTGCCATAAAACTTATAAACTTTTTTGTTTTTTGGTTCCAAGGATCAAACTTGGGACCTTCTGCTTGCGAGGCAGGCGGCGGAACCACTGAGCTAAATCCCCGGCCCCCAAACTTTTGAACTTTTGAGGATCAAATGAACAGAACTTAGTATATTTTCTTTATTTGTCCTTTTCGAGGACTTTTTTTTTCATTTGCTGTAGCCCCAGATGTATTTGACTGATCAGTTTTAGGATCTCAGGACTTAGGAAAGGGGTTCTTAGGAGGCTATGGTTGAGGTTTCTATTCTGATTAGCTAGTCTGCATCCCTCTGGGCAGATTCTACAGGTGGGGGGCTTCCCGATTCTGGCCAGTGTAAGCTTCTGATCCAAAACCCCTGAATTGACAAAATGAGAACCCATCAGAGAACATTATGACCACTGAGCTATTGGAGGAAGCAACTTTTGCAGGGGTTTTTGTTACCCTGTCAAGGCCATTCCATTTCTTAAAATTAGCCAAGGGTGGGTTGCCAATATGAAGCTAACAATCAGAGTGAGTTTTCTCTATTTAAATTTCTAATTGACCTTAGTTTTAATTTTTAAGATTATAACACAATATATTTCAATTTATGTGTACTTTTTGCCACCAAAGAATGCTTTCATTCACCAGTGTGCTGCCCCTGCCATGCCCTAACCATGTTCTCCAAAGCCTGAGACTGGAGTAAGGGCTTCTGGGGATGTTTGTGGGCCAGCAGTGAGGCCAGTTGAGGCTGAAGCAGAGTGATGGCAAATGGACAAGGAGAGAGTCCAGGGGCCAGGTCATGGGGACTGGAGTTCCAGAAAGGACTTTGGGATTCTTTCTAAATGTGATGGACAGTCTTGGGAGATTATAATGTGATCCATCTTGTCTTCTGGAAAGATCATCCAGGCAGTGAATTGGACAATTAGTTGTAGTGGGGCAAGGATGGTGGCAAGGAGACCAGTTAGGAGGCTGTTAACAATAAACAGGTCAGAAACAGTGGCACTTTGGAACAGGGTGGTGACATCAGAGGTGGTGGTCAGATGCTGGGTGGTTTTGGAGGTAGAGCCCCTCATGATTAATTGGGTGTAAACTGTGGGAGAAAAGTCAAGATTAATTTGCTAGGCATGGTGCCACATGCACTCAGGAGGCTGAGGGAGGAGGGTCACTTTAAGTTCGAGGCTACCCTGGGCTACATAGTGAGACTCTATCTCAAAAAACCAAACCACTCCACCCCC
>NW_004624774.1:1989153-2031528 GCF_000247695.1 Heterocephalus glaber
CCCCCCCCCCCCCCCCAAAAGATTCAAATGTCTTTGGCAATTATGTGACTGACGGTTAGGAAGGTTTGGGGATAAAATTAACTGTATAAATGAATGACTTAATCTTATAGTGCAAAGACAAAATGACACAGTTCATGAATATATTCTCATGAAAGAATCAGAGTACAGAAAGATAAATATGGAAAGTAAACCACCTTTATTCCTCCTTTCTTCCCTCCTTCCTTTCCTCCTTCCCTCCCTCCCTTCCTTCTTGTGCTGGGGGTGAATTCAGGGCCCCCACAGATGCTAGCAAGTGCTGTGTCACTGAGCTACACAACCAGCCCCAGAACTCCCTTTCCCTAATTAACCATTTTGTTATGCTTTTTTCCCTTTCTCTTTTTCTATAAATTTATTTTCATAAATGGGATTATACTATATGAATTATTCTGTTTTACTTTTCCAGTTAATACTGTGTCTTAGAATTCTTCTATGTACATACTGCATTCTTTTTGATCACTTCAGAGGATTCTGTTGTATGGGTGTACTATGGTTTATTTACCCAGGCTGCTACTGGAGGATTGCTGGGTTATCTTAGTTTTTCAATTGTCGTTACAGAGTTATGCAGAGAAAGTGTTGTAGTGATCATTTGCACACCTGCCTTTATATGTGGGTCCCAAAACTTCCATGGGATAGATTCTCTCATGTGGAACTGTTGCTGACTCCAGTTTCTACAATCTCTTTGACATCTTTTGTTTAGGGCTTTTATATCCATATAGCAACTTTCTACTGGTGCTTCTTTGAATGTGTTAAGATTATGTTTCCAAAGCTTAACCTTTTAGCTCAAATTGGAAGCATCCTGGACAGGCCCCTCATTAAAGCACTGATACTGATTCTAAAAGAACCAAGGTGGAGAGAGGGAAGGAGATAGAGTGAGAGCGAGAGTGAGTGAGAGAGAGATTAGAGTTAATTAAATGTGTCCCTCTTAGTCATGACCCTAACTAATATCCTTTCTGAGCTGCAGGTTCTTACAAGTAAAATGGAAAGTGGACAGTTCTCTGTCCATATTTAATAGTCTGTTCCAAACTCAAATTATAGGGACTTAGCAGGAAATCATGTTTGTTAGGGTGAGAAAAACAATATTAGTGGCTAGAGGAGTTTTTACAAATGAGAGTCAGTGGGGTTTACACATTTTTGTAGAAACCCAGAGTGGAGGAAGAGAGGAAGTAGTAAGGAAAACAGCTTGGCAGTGTGGGCCAGAAGCTGTCACGGCATGTTTATATCTGGCTCATTTCACCTTCATTGGAAGGCACAGAATGCTGCAGAGGATGAGCTTGGAGACCATGTAGTTTCTTTCTATATTTAGAAAGAGGAGATTCCTGGGGTTGGGTAGTGTGTGTGTGTGTGTGTGTGTGTGTGTGTTTTCTTTGCCCATGGACAAAGGTTTGGGGTTTGGGAATTCTAGACCAAGCCTTGTTAACTTGCTGACTTCGCTGTGCCAAGCCAGTAGCTACACTTTGACTCTGGGTGCTACCACACAGGAAAAGCCAAAGTAAATGCTGCTTTGTATGGCTTGTAAAGACATCATAGGTAGCTTTCAAAGCTCATCTGATCCTGCTGTCAGATCTACTTCTAAGTTTACTCCAGCTAATTGGAACCCTCAGAAAATATGACCTGGCTTCTCCTGTGAGACTTTAGATAGATTTTCATGTGCTGTATTGAACTTGGGCTGTTTCTGTGCCAAAGACACTATCAAGTAGATGGAACGAGAACTGTAACGAATTTCTGACTACATATCTCATGACACTTCAAGGCAGGTATGAACAATGAGTATCAGTTGAACAAATAAAATTGAAACATTTAATTTGATTTATATCTGTTTTTCTCTTTTGAAAGCTGATCTAAATAGGTGATACCTATAAGTGGTACATGATGCAAAAGAGACAAAAAGGAATGTATCCCTGTAATTCTTCCTGTCTCATCTCCAGTTCTACTGGAGGCAGCATTTTATCAGTTTCTTGGATATTGTTCAGTTGTAATTTAGGCATGTCAAACAATATATGTATATGTTTACATGTTGATATATATGTATATATAAATTTGGAAGGTTGCCATACATATTGTTTTACATTTTGTAATCTTTTTTTTTTTGGTACCTGGGATCGAACTCAGAACCTTACACTTGCAAGGCAGGCGGCATCACTGAGCTAAATCCCTGGCCCCTCAATTTTTGATATTCTACATTAGTATATACAAAGCTAACTCCTGGTTACCATTACGTTGTATTCCTTTGTATGGATATAACACAGTTTATTTAACTACCTCCCATGTGATAGACATTTAGATTATTTCCAACCTTTTACTCTATAAGCATTGGTGCTGGGAACATCCTGGGATTTCTGGTATGGGACACATAAATGGGTAGATCTGAAGGGTAGATTCTTAGAAATCGAACTGATAGTATATCCTGTGTATATGTAAAGATAAGTATTTAATTCTCACTGTTCACTTTTAACTGACAAAGAAAAAAAAAGTGGAGAGTATAGAAACTCTGGTAGAAATTTAACTTGCTGGTCTGGTCCTGGTTGTATCCGCCTTCGAGCAGTCACAGTCCTAATTGAGAAACATTCCCAGTAGAGAGCAGCAGGAGCCTCTGACATCACTTCCTGTATCCTCGCTAGGTATTGACCAGTATATTGTGTTACATGTAAAACTTTTGATTGGCAATTCAGTATAATAGTGGGAGGTTTCTGATTTTGTCTTTAATTCTGTGGATTGTGTTGAAACAGTTCAAAAGTTTTTTTCTGATGATGAGATACTTAGTAGTATCACTATCACATAGTTGTCACTTTACTGAATGTATACAACAGTACCATGAAGTTTATAATGTCGACCTTGTATAGTTTCAGGTACTAGAATTAAAATTCATCTGTTATCACAAGGTAAAAAAAAAAAATAAAGAAATGGAACTGTTCAGCTAAAAGGTAGTATATGTGTCAGGTAAAAGGGCCGAAAACCAAGACCAGACCAGGCCACAACAAGCCATTATTAGGGGAATAGATCTGCCGGGCTGTCTCTCAACAAAGGAGAGACAAGCAATATGGCTGGGTCAGGGAGTCTTTTATAGAGACTGGGGTGGGGTTTGTAGGGGCTGAGGTGGGGTTGAGTGAGGTAGTGACTAGGGAATGGAGGAGCCGGTGATGTCACTAGGTGGTAGGAGGTGAGCGAGTATTAGGTTATTCTCTAGGCGGGAACAGGGGCATGCTGGGAAGAGGGGTTTATTCTTTGGTGGGAGCAACCATCTTGGCATGACGTCACACAGGGGAAGGGGCAAGGCATGATAGGAAGAGGGCAGCTACTATACATAATAGCTGCTGAGGTGGTGGGAGACCTATCAATATGTATATTTTTCATTTTGATAAATATTTCATAGGCGTGTTTCTAAAAGTTGTGAGTGAATGGAATATTATAAATCATGATTTTCACTGTTAGAATTTAGTACAGAGAATTCTTTGAAATATCACATACTTAGAATTTTCTCCATTTCCTTTTCCCAGTTTATATATATTGCTAATTCTGGGATTAAAAACCACCACCAAAATCATTGCCTAAAATGGAACTTGGCTGTATCTAGGAATCACCTGAATATAGGACCCTAGAGAACTTGTTTGTATTCCTCGTGATGGTCTTGTTACGTTTTTATCTTTGTACAGTGCTTGCATTTTTCAGGAGGCTTGGCAGGTGTTAAAGGAGGGTGATCTCTCTGCCCATGCATCTCTTATCTGTGGGCTCTAGAATTCCTGGGGACTGGTGGGAAAGGGGGTGTTTCATCTGACATCGCTCTATACTTAGCACTTCCTCCTGATGGAGGACAGATTATGCTACATGTCCCCTGCAGTCTATATTCTAGGGGCTGTGACAGCTCCTGTAGGTGTAGAAGGCTCCTTTGGTAGGTTTTTGGGATGCAGCAGGCCCAGCCTCATTTTCTGGGTGTTCACTCTCTCAAGAGGAGGCAGGGGGAACACAGGTAGTGCACAGTATAACAGGATGGTTGCTGGCAGCTTGGCAGGGTATTGAAGAGGGAGCAGAGGCCTTTAGGAAAGGCAGGTGACGATTATCAAGCACAGGAGGTTCCTTATGATGAGTCATTGGTAGATCACCTCTGTTATTTTTGCCTCACCTTTACCTCTGTTTATTTGCTTTGAAAAAAAATCTACTAATTAAAAGTTTATTTTAAAAGAGAAGTGAGGGTGTATAAGCAAAGTGTACAGGACTGTACAAAAAAAGATGGGTCATAAGTCCCAGTGGCGGGTTGTAAGTCCGAACACTCATGAAATAGGCAGGTCCTAAATGAGAAATGCCTGTATATTACTTAAAATAATCCCACATTTCACCAGTGAAGTGAGATTTTTGCTCTGCTTAACGCTGTCCCCAGGTGGACATATTTTAGAGTGGACACCATCTGCCTATGGTACTGGGGGAAGGATAAGGTGTGTTTCACAGACTAGGGTACAAGTGTCCTGGGCAGGTGCTCAGGAAAGAAAGTCTACTCAGTGGAATCACTGTTTGAATATTCAAGCAGACACTAATAAATTGTAGAGTAGAATGCAAGGTGCCATGATGTTCTTCAGAGATGTGCTGGTGTGAATGAAGAGGAGAATGTATAGTCAGTAGCATTTGGTGGATTGGGGGTCATGGGAAAGAGGAGAGGGGAGAGTTCGGGGTATCTTCAGAGTTTCTCTGTTAGGTCTGGAGAGGCTGGCTGACCTGGACACCATGGGAGAAGTCTCATGGTGTGTGATGGGGGAGTTAAGTAAGGTTTGATCCTGCTGATTTGTTCTGATGGGGCGTGCAGGTGGAGACAGGCCCAGATCTGGAGCTCCGGAGAGAGATGGGGCCTATGGGTATAGTTTGGGTCTCCTCATGTAGTATTTGAGACCCGAAATGAATGAACTCATAGGGAATCAACCATATAGAATCACACCATAGGGAGCCTGGTGTGTGCCCCAGAAAATCAGCCTTGGGGATGCTGAAGTAATTTGTTTGGGTTGCATTGTGGGCATAGGGAATTTAAAAAAAAAGAAAAAAACTCCTCAGGTGAGTCTAGTGGGCAGCAAAGATGTTGAAACACTGACATAGAGTGAGAGAAGAGAATGGAACGGAAACCATGGGGAATATCCACATGTAGCGGATGGGTACAAGAGGATTGGAGAGAATTTGAACTGATGACTAGTTTGGTCCTGACCAACTTGGGTTAGGACTTTCCCAGAGAACTTTGGATTTGATTTTAGGAGGTGAAAGTGAAGAAAGCAGCCTAAGTACAAGGTGGATAATTAATATCTACCTAATAATATCATTATGAGGAATAGTTGAGAATTGTAGGTGTGCTTAGCAGTGTAAGCAGGCACATGGTAAGTACCCTATAATTGGAACCTGCCATTATTGTCATTACCAGATTGTCCTTGTTATTAGGCCGTGATTGTGTGGATTTAGCTTGACATGACTGCAGCCATCTTGAGTTGTAACCACCATGATTGCTTCAGAGTAACACTAATCAGTTTTTCTTGAAGTGGTTTTAAAAATCACTTGTATGTAAATATGTGATTCTTTGTGTAAGAATCTTCCTAACTGTAGATCCTCTATTCAAGGAGATTCTGATGTGTAAACTCTGGGACAGGCCTGGAAATTTGCATCTCTTATCTGCACCCACCCAAGATGATTTGCATGGAAAGGGTCCTCAGGCCACACATTAAATCTGAATAGGCCAAAAGGGATTCATACAAACCTGGTTCTCAAATCCTTTGTCCACCCTCAGGTCACAGCCAAGCAGCCTAGCCTAACTTGTGGGGACATCTCAGCTGCCTGGAAGGTGTCTGCATTACTGCAGGTCAAGGAGTGTTTAGGGTGCATTTCAGAAGTGAAAAAGTTTCTGGGTGGTTGGTGTGGCTTCAATGCCCGGGACCAAGTTGTTCCATGAACTTGACTTGTGAGCCAGGACCCTTCTGTCGCACTGGGGCTGGGGGTTAGGGAATCTCCTGAAAGGAAACTCCATGCTGTTGGACAATCCCAGGGCAGTTTTCCCACAGTGAGTCTTGGGTGCTCTTATTAGGGTTAAAGTCATTTGGGGTCAGAGGCTATAATTATGTTGCAGATTTTTTTTTTCTTGAAAAACATTCAGGAAGCATAGTAAGCTGGATTAGCCTTTGCACAGCTAGGGGAAGTCAGTGTCTGGGGAGACAGTGGCTGATGGAGTGTGAGGTGCTCCAAACCCAGAAAGAGCTGATTTGCTCCTTCTGTCATGGTGGCACCTTCAGGACACTCATTTCTGGCAGTCTTAGTTCCTTTAGTGCCTATCTGTGATCTGATCTCATTTGTTCTCAGCCCACTAGGGAGGGCTGGGTGACTGAGCAGACCATAGCCATTGCGGATGTCACCTCAGAGAGACCAGTGCCGCTTTTGCCCTGCCCTTTCCTGCTTAGGAAGTTCTGTGGGCTGCTCTTCCAAAGAATAGTGTGTAGAGCTGTGAGTAGTGCCTAGAGCTGTTTGATAGAAGTCTTACCCTGGGCAGTATATCCAGCAGCTCATCAGCTGTGCACTTCTCACTGAGAACAGTATGGCTTTGTAGGAGTTGGAGGCCAGGGCAGGTACCGTTGAGGGATGGTCAACATCTCCAGACCTCGGTGGCTGCTGCTCTCGTTGCATCTGTTTGCTGGCCAGACCTTGCTACTATCTGCTTGCCCTCTGACCAGAGCTGCTTGAGCTTAGTGTGCAAGGTCAGCAAGCTACCATGTTGCGAGCTCCGTTTAGAGCAGTACCACGGTTCTCTCTGGAAAGAACTACTGTTTCCTCTTTATGTAGTCAGCATGCTTGTATTAAGTTCCCCAGCAGGATAGCTCTGCTCCATTGCATAGCAAATTGGAGTGGAACTGATAGCTTTTGGCCTTAGTGTCTTTTGGGATATGATATTGGCCTGTTTCTCAACTCCTCCACCTCTTTTGGCCAGCGTAACTTCATACTGTCACAGCACTACAGGGCTTAGGACTTTTGTGCTTGAAGTAGTGCTGAATTCATGCATGAAGAAGATTACCAGATGAAGATAACAAGATTTGCCTGTTTTCACAAGTCTAAGATTTGAATGTTGGGGTCTGTTTTCAGCTCTCAAAACTGAGTCTCTTTAAGTAAGACAATTGAAGTGTTTTTTGATGGTTATCTCACGTGAGAAACTTGTCAAATGTCAGGCAGGAGAAGGGTGACTCATCTCAATGTGTCATCTCAACGGGGCATATTATTGAGCTCCCCACATGGGACGATGTGGGGGCAGCAACTGTGGGCAGAGACCTTGGAGATCCTTCTTTAGGATTTAAAAAATAGCTTTATTGAGGTATAATTCAGATATCACATGATTCACCCATTTACAGCATACAATTCAGTGGCTGCTTAGTATATTCACAGAATTTTGCAGCTATCTCCATAGTTAATTTTAGAACATTTCCATCATTTCCCAACAAATTCCCATACCCTTTACCTATTATTTCCCATCATTTCCATTCCCCCAGCCTTAGGCAGCCCCTTCCTGAGGCTTTTTAAGGCATGGCTCCAAGGGTGGTGCTGTCTTATCTGCTTTGTCCTTTACTCTTAGTAAGCTGCATGTCCTTTTCCTTTGATGCATCCAAACAGTTTGCAACTTGATTTCAATGCCTGGATGCTTGGACCTGGCCCTGTTCTCGCTCTTCACCCTCTGACAGATTTGCTAGTGTCACAGGTGTCACATTCATACTCATTCCTACAGGCCTGTTGGCCTCTTCCCTTATGTTGATCTTGTTTTAGAGTAATTTCCTGGCCGACAGTGGGAAGCATAGCCCAAGATGAAGGAGGTAAATGCATTGTTTTGAGCAGAAGAAGAGCCGGTCTTCTCCCCTCCAACCCTGTGTGTGTGTGTGTGTGTGTGTGTGTGTGTGTGTGTGTGTGTGTGTGATGTTGGACTTGAACCCTGAGCCTTACCCATGATAAGTACTCTATATCCTCCATCCAAGGAACGTTTTACAGAGGAAAACATTTTCCAGTAATATTCTGATTTGGATAGTTGCATTTGGAAGGTTTCAGGTTTAACCAGTTAAGAGCTAAGTGGCTTTTCTGTGTGCTGCAGTGGGGATAGTTTCACGATACCTAGGGCCTTAATGTGAAAGAGAACAAATTCCTCGCTGAGGACTTTGTGTTGTTCTAGGGAATTTCAGCCCAAACAGAGTATGCATTCTCTACCATCTGTGTGTTTGCTCTCCTCCTCATTTGCTTCTTTCTTCTTTTTCTATTTCTGTCTCATTCTTTCACTGTGATTGCCCTTCCTCCACTCCCAGCTCGCCTTGCCAAAGGCCCAAATTGGTGACCAGCTGATATCTTGATTCTGAGGAAATCAAAGCCTTTTGATAATGGAAATGACCTGAAACAGATTTCTGGAGTAATAGAATTGTGGCTAAAATGATGCCTAGATTTCAGGTGACTATGACTTTGCCTAAACAAGAAGTCCAGGCAGCGAGCAGTCACATCTTATAAACAGCGCTGTCTAGGGCCCCTTTCCTGTTACAGTTCCTGTGTTATGTTCCCAAGGTGAATGGACCTGCGCAGAACTAGAGTGGGTACAGAATGTCCAGCTCTGCTTAGCAGCACTGACAAGAGCGTTTAGGCGCTCACTTTTGCTTTCCTGATGAGACCTAATGCAAGCCTCAAGTTTCCCTTTTTTATCATCATTGAGCTGGGACAATGCAATTAAATTTGTCTTCAATGAAGTAGGTTAATGATTTATATTTCAAGAAGAAATTTTGGGAACATGGAATGAGAGCATGTTATTTGGGTTAGTTGAATAGCTCCAGATATAATTATGTATTTATAATGTTATCTAGGGACCTAGGAACCTATTTGGGATAGATAGGTCAGGAAGCTGGATGTGAGAGCTGAGTCTTTCAGGTTCTCATGTAGAATCTCTAGTAACATACTTTAGTCGTGTGTGTGAGTCCTGGCTGAGATTTATGACTTATATTTCCCTCCTCAGGCTGCCAGTCTCAAAGTTCACAAAGCCATCAGCACCAAAGCAGTGGGCTGCCCCTTCTGACTTCCTCTGAGGCATGGGTCTGTCTCTCTGCTCACATAGTCATTAAAAAAATCAAATAATCCAAAAACTTGCATTTTTTTGATTATACAGGTAATACATGCTCATTAGAGAAAATTTAGAAATTACAGATGAATAAAAGAAGAAAATGCAAATTATACCAATAGTACTGATTAGAGAGAGTAATTTTGGTTTTATAACCTTTTTCTTTCTTGCTTTTTTTTGAGACAGGGTCTCTCTGTGTGGTTCAGGCTGTCTTTGAACTCGCCATATAGCCCAGGCTGGCCTTGAACTTGCAGCTGTTCTCCTGCCTCAGCCTCCTGAGTGCTGATTACAGGTCACCACATGTGCCCAGCTTACAACCTTTTCTACTCAGTGCCTCATGATCATCTTTCCATATCATTAACCACTCTCTAAGCTGGTTTTTAGTAGGTACATAATGCTCCAGAAATGCTGTCAAGACATTTTGAACTAATGACCTACTTTTGGATAGTTAGGTTGTTATCTTTTTCACGTTTATTATTAACCTGTCCATAATTCATGTCCTCATAAATGTGCCATCATATCTCTTTAAGCTAAGCTTACATGGGCTTCTCTTGTGTTTCTATTCATGTTTTTAAGCTCCAGCTTTCACCTCTCTGCTTGTTTACTCTTTTTTTTTTTTTTGCTGCTGGTTGAGCAGTTCCTTGGGGGCAAAGAGACATTATATATTCAGAGTGCCACAGAATGAAGAGTCCCACAATATCTACTATCATAAAAGTGTTTACTCTGCACATGTGCTTCTGTTCAGTGTTTTGCAAACTGACTTTTTTAAACCCTTGGGCTTTGTCCATGCTAGGCAAGCACTCTACCACTGAGCTACATTTCTAGCCCAAACTTTTATTTCATTGGAATTTCACAACTATCTTAATGAGGTATGATCTGGTATCACTATTTATAGACCACAAACTAAAGCATAGAGAGATTAAGCAACTCATACAACTAACAAGCATTAGAGTAGGATCTGAACCATGGTTTAATGCCATTCCATTTGCTCTTAACTAGTACTATACTATCTCAGCCTAGCCTGATAAATGTTCCATTTTCTCCTTATAGAAAGGAGACAGTAATGCTTATTTGAGAGCATTATAAACATTAAAAGTAGTGTTAGCAAGCACCTGGCCCAAAATCACAGCAGCTATTGCTACTCTAGTAACTAATTATTTTCACTTTTTGTGAGATAATAATAATATAGAAATAATACAGAAATAATGGAAATAATATAGAAATAATTTAGAAATTTGTGGAAATAATATAGAAATTTATGTCTTTGTGCTGTCCCTTGATGAGTTTCTGATCTCCTTATTAGAGCTGAAACATTGTATTAGGGATTATCTCCAGGAATTAGACTGCATGTCATTCTCTATCTAGTATTATATTGACCTTAATCCAAAGATGTCTTGGTTTTAAACATGTCCAGCCAGATTCTGCATTCTCTAAGGAAAAAAAAAGAAAAAATAGATGGTTTGGGATGCTGACTTCTTAAAAATAATTGTAAAATCTACACACCATGTGAGTGCTCTCTTCTCCCTATTTCTGTCTCACAGCTCAGAGGTGGACACCATCAGCATCTTGGGCAAGCAGTTGACTCTAATTAGGATTTCCTCCTTGAGTTCAGCATAGGTCAGCAGAGGTATCTCTTGTCGCACTAAATTAAAAGGTGTCATTTGTATAGTGGTGTTAGTGGAGCCATAATGATCTCTATGCTGTGACCATGAAGCAACCCTATTCCCACGTCTGGTAATTTTACCCCCCTCCCCAAATCCTAATATATACCCCTGCATCTCAGCAGACTTCCACACCTGGGCAGTTCTGAGGAAAACAATAGCACAGACATTCTGATACTTCACTAGCCGGTTTATAATGGGATCCAGTACAAGGGAACTTTCTCTCCTCTGTGTCTCCTGAATTTTCAAAAGTCATTTTTAGTTTTAACAACCCACATGGGAGGCTAATAGCCCTAGAAAGGAATCCTCAATTGGGGACTATTAGAATATTTTGTTTCTTTACAGTAGAAGTAAAGATAGGATCCTCAAGAACGGAACCCACAAGTATTTATTGGACTCCAACTATGTTCTAGGCATTGTTGTACATTTTGGAGGGCTAGCTCTGAAAAAGACAAAGTTCCAGTCTTGTGGAGCTTATAATTTGGTGAGTAGACAAGGTAAGACAGTTAATAAATAAACAGGATACTTTCACATAGTAAGAAGACTGTAATGGAAATAATATCAGATGGAGAGTGATGAGTGGTGGAGGCAACTTTAGATTATGTAATTAGAGAACACTTCTTTGAAGAGCTGAATGAATTATATCCTGGGCCTGCACCAGGTGACCACAGCTGTTGAGAGTTGTAAGCCATCCTTTGAAGGAAAGACTCTGATGAATCATATTTGTTTCCCTTTGTATTTCATCTTATGTTTTTATGGACAAGACCATTCTTACCTACTGGAATCATGACCACTCAGAACCTTAGTGATCTGGTAAGATAGAACACATTTCCTCCATGATGGGCAGACAGGTAATTAAAAAAAACCCCAAAAAACCCCAGAAACTGTATTAAGTCTTTCCCATCTGGAATTTCACAGTTGCTTTACATGTCATTCACAATTCAGTTTTAACTCCTTACCGTAGTTTACATGCCTCATGTGATCAGACTTCTGCTTACCTTGCCACTGCCTTTCTGACTATTCTCCTCCCTCACTATGCTCACTATGCTTTGTTGGTCTCAAATCCTCTAATGCACCGAGCACTTTGCACTGTAGGGCCTTTCCATTGCTGTTTTGGAGCACTGTTGCCTTAGATCGCCTATGGTCAGCTTCTTATCCTTTAGGTGTCAGCCACAGAGCTCTCAAAGACTCTTCCTTTGATCACCTGAGCATCACCTGAGCTGAAGTCTTAAAGCTGTCCCTTCTTTTGCCCTGTATCTCATTGCCCTGTTTGAGAGTCTTTGTAGTCATTGTCAGAGCATGAATGAATGATGCCAAATGTGTCTTCAAAGAGCACTTCTCGTCCACTTGACTGTGTGTTCTAGAAGTAACTCTTAACTGTTGATGGCCTCAAAGATCCCTTGGTTCTCTTCAGATTTTATTTTGCTTTAAAGATTTGGCCTTAGTAGATCAGGTGTGACTTTTGATTGGGTGGTAACCCAATGTATCTTTGGGGTAGTTTAGAAATGATGGCATGCTCTCTCTTCTCTGTTAGATCTCTTTCTCTGCTGCTTGATTTTTGTGAGGCAGGGTAAAGGGAAAGGGAATCTCATATTTCTAAGTCTGTGTCATAAGTGGCACAGGAGGAGGCCCAGGTCTGTTTGGTTGGGCCAGTTCACTGTCTGTGAATTGAATGCTTTTATAATCTTCACACCAAGAAGAAACAGACTCACAGCTGACTCTTCAGTTGACAAGACTGTTTATGTATATGAAACTGCTTTAAAAAGAAAAATTTGAATATTAGTGTACATTTTTTCCTCTCTACCCCTCCGGTTTAAAGGTGTTTAATTTTGACATATCATTTTAGTTACAGCAGCGTAATGGGAAGATAAGCTTTATAAGCCTCTTGATTATTGATGACTCATTTTTCATTATTAAAAAGATTGAAACACTTTTTTCATTTTTGTTCATATTTCAGACTTCCTGTACATTGTTTGCTGACATTTTCTAAACTGGAATCACAGCTCATCTTCTTTCAGTGGTTATCATAGTTTGCACATAGTCACGGTTTCTACACAAAACTTTTTGAAACCTCATAGTGACTTTTTTTTTTTTTTTTGGTACCGGGGATCGAACTCAGGACCTTGTGCTTGTGAGGCAGGTGCTGGAACCACTGTGCTAAATTCCCGTCCCCATATAGTGATTTTTTATAAGGTTTCATATCAGTTCACTTGGAGAGTTTCAGGTACCTGAATGGGTTGTAAAAGGAACTTAGCAAACAGAAAACAGTGCTTTACAGTCTCTTTAAGTATTAGAACTTGAGCCTTGCTAAGTGGAATTTAGTATACAGGTCAGACTCTGTCTCTCTTGGACTCTAGGCTCTCGAGTTTTTGTGAACTACCACCATTTTTAGATATTCTCTACATGAGAAGGGAGAAAGAAGGGACAGCATCACCTCTGTTATGGTTTAGATCTAAAATGTCTCTTAAAAGTCTCATGTGTTTGGAAGATGATTGGGTCGCGGGAGTGCAGTACTTATCACAGATTCATCTGCCCATGAGTTCAGTAGTTGAGTGTCCTGTCAGGAGGTGGGGCTTGGTTGGAATGGGCCACTGGGAATGTGACCTGAAGGGATATATTCTTGTCCTCAGGTCCTTTCTTCTCTCTTTGCTTCCTGGCTGCCATAGTGTGAGCAGCTTTCTTCTGCCTTGTCTTTTCACTATGCCATTTGTCCCTTGGACTCTGCTGACAATGGACTAAACACACTGAAACTGTAAACCAAAATAAACCTCTCCTCCTTTAAGTTGCAGATGTTAGATATTGTGTCTTAGCCACAGGAAAGTGACTAATACAACCTCCCTCTGTCTTCGTACACACAAGTGCCCTGTTTGATGACATCTAAACCATTGGAGAGTTATTGACCCACGTTCTTTTCCCCCTCCTCCTCTTCCTCCAGGGTATGTACTTACTGTATGATGCTCTTTTATCACAGTTACACACATCTCTGTCCCCACTGACTTCTCAGTTGTTGGAAATTAACTCAGAACCTAGTGAGAGCAGCACTGTAGCTGTGCTTTCAAAGCCAGAATCCTTGGAGGGAGATGTGGAATGAAAGTACTGGAGGACTAAAGAAAATTCTGAACTCAAAACCCATCTAGCCTGCTTTCTTGATATGCACATTACCTTTTCCTCTGCTGATTCAGAGTATCATGATAAATAATAATAAATTAAAGTTCTTTTTCCTGTTGTCCTATCAAGCTGCTTTTGAAAGCTCGTACCTGTTTTGGGGAGCATCCATCGTTGATGCTCATTGAAGGTATAAAGATTAGAGGAACTTTGACCAGTATGGGAGAGACAGAAACCTGTGGGGGAGGCTAGAGACATTGGTTGCTCAGTCTGTGGCATTCTGCCAACTTTGTAAAAGAGCGTGAACCACCCCTGCCCTTGAGTACTGGGGCCATAAACAGGACATGTTGCATGTCCTAGGGCTGGTGCCTGTTCTGCTGCTTGTCCACTGGACTGACCATGCTGAGGCGGGTTGCCATGCAACCCCATACATAACAGAAGCAGGAGATCTCGCCCACTGATTGTTCTGTCTCTTTGCTTTTGCCTCTGTTTTCTCTTATAGAGGCTTAGGGAATAACAGTTTTGAGTGGAATGAGATAACACAGATTTGAAATATTGTCTCATTAGTCCTAGCTCTAATCACTAACTTGATATAAAATTAGAAGGGCCTGAAATCTCTCGGAAAGCTCCATGGTCCTGGAGTTGATGGAGGGAAGAGAGGTGAATTTCCTTTGGGCTCAGAAGCACGTGAACTTCTGGTGACAGTGAAGGCAGCTCTTATTATCCCATCATGTCTATCAGTTTTTTGTTTTTTTTTTTTGTACCGGGGATCGAACTTGGGACCTTGCGCTTGCAAGGTAGATGGCAGAACCACTGAGCTAAATCCCCGGCCCTCTATCAGTTTTAATGAGGCACATATGTAGGTGTGGCTGCACTAGCCAGGGCACTTTTTAAGATAAGGGAGAAAAGCAAGTCAAGAAGTTTAAGCTACAAGAGAATTTGCTGTGGTACATAGCTGGAAAGGCTAGGGCTGTTTGACTTTGGACTCACTCAAGTCCCATGGCTCTAAAAGGTGTACTCAACTCACCTTCCTTTTAGGATGGTGCCATTCTCATGCAATCTCTTCCTTCTAGTTGCCAAGATGACTTGTGGCCAAGAGTTCAAACTACAACTCTGGGTTTGGACCTCATCAGCTCTGTTTATTCATGTATTCATCCTTGAGATAACCCCTGAAGCTGGTCTGGCTTGAGCCCAGAGTAGGACCTACAGTATGTAAAATAAATGTTTCAAAGGTCAGGGAGGAATGGTTTCCCAGAGGAATATCAAGTTGCTATAAATACAGGAGAAGTGGGCATAGCAGCCAAGGCCACCACGTTCCTCCATACTGGCCTAAGGAAATTGAACAGGGTCATCCAGGGAAGAGGAAGGACTCTGCTTTCCAGATAGATCATGGTTCTTATCCACATTTGGATAAATTAGTTTGTGGTTTAATATTTAAATTAGTTTGTGGTTTATCAGCCTGTGGTTTAATGAAGTAACCCTGGAAATTAAGATTTGGAGGAGGAGAAAGAGGAGATGGTTTTGAAATGCTGGGCACTACCAGGTCTAGGCACACTGTGAGCATCCTAGGAACCAGTCTGGGAGCCAGGTGCCTAGAGAGTAAGGGATTGGACATCAGGAAGATAGTAGGGAGAGGGAGACCTCCTTTGTTGGGACAAATTATAAAAAATGAAAACAAAATGCTGTAGGGAAATTATTAAGTAATGGAGTAGCATTCCATGAGCCTCAGCCAATGATTGATTGACTATCTTACAGCCTGGCCAGCATGGAAGCTAGTTCTCCATCTTCCAGAGCTGGCTTCTCCTTAGGACGATTTTACAGTTAGGAAATAATGCATCCAGTAGAACTTGTTTTAGGTCTGATCTGCTCATGGCTAGTACAGTAGATTAGGCTACAAGAGTTGGCAAACTTTGTCTCAAGGGCCAGATAGTAAATATTTTAGGCTTTGTAGGCCACATAGGGTCTCTGTTGTATATTTATTTTTAAATTTTTGATGTGGGGATTGAAGCCAGCACCCCAAGCATGCTAATCATGTGCTCTTTTGCTTGTTTGTATGTTCAATCTTTCAACAACATAAAAACCATTCTTAACTCATGGGTTGTTCAAACACAGTACAAGACCTAAGTTTGCTCAGCCCCAAAGTGGGTTTTGGGAGTCAGAGAGTGTCTGTGTGGCCCCTTAACTGTATCAAAAACTCAACTTCCTCAGTTTTCTCATCTGCAGACTGAACCTGATGAAGGTCCTCATCTCAGAGGGTTAGTGTGAAGCCTCAGAAATTGTTAGCTTGAAATCACGATGTTGACCCTTTCCATGTGCATAGTGTGCTCTGGGGAGGAAGATGAGTCTAAGTTCTAGTAGTCTTTGTAATTTTGATGGTGCTTCCTCTTTTGTTACCCTCTTTTTCTCTATTCTGAGCAACTCATCACCAGGTTTTGGGAACTTGACGCCAATCGCAGTTTCATTTCTAGTATGTTCAGGAAGTGACCCACATTTTAATCCATATTTGGCAGTAGCTGAAATAAATTGGCTTCTAAATCCCCAGCCCATGGCTTGATTCATTAAATGCAGAATTTTGCTTCCAGCCTGAAATTCCCTCCTTATCCATTTTTTCATTACATTCCAGCTTATCAGCCTATCAGAGACTCTTATTAAAACCAGAATTATATTTTTCTGTTTTATCAGGAGAATGTTAGAGTTGTGGAATTTTGTTTGTTGAGCTTGGTGGATAGATAGCAGCAGGCTTGGAAGAGGGCTGAATTTCTTTCGGAAAAGCAGTCCTATTACCTACCTGTGCAGGCAAGGAGTATGATGAAATGGACTGAAATCATATGACCTCTCTAATCTTTACTATCCTACATCCACTTGCCTTTCTCAAAAAGGTCTAACTTGACAGATCTCCCCTGTCCCACTTCTCTGCTTTATTTTCTATAGTACCTATCTCATTGTAACATATATATAACTTACTCTATGTATTATGGTTTTTTGGGGATTAAATTTATTTAATTTTTAATTTTTAGTACATGTGTATAGTCCATAATGTTTACATTCCTTTTGGGAAGTTGCTACATGTACATAACACATCTTAATTCCGTTTTTCATCCCATTTCTCTTCCCTCCCTCTTCCTTCCACCCATCTCTTGAACCCTCTTCCTTTTTTTTTAATTGCGTGTTTCCAGTACATAATGTTTCCATGTCATGGTGGGAATGTGAACTAGTACAACCACTATGGAAATCAGTATGGAGAGTCTTCAACAAACTAAAACTACAATTCCATTTTGACCCAGCTATTCCCTTTCTTGCTATCTTCCCAAAAGAGTGAAAGACATCATATTACAGTGATACATGCATATATATACATATATATATGTCTTATATATATGTATATATATATCAGCACAATTCATAATAGGTAAATCTTGGAAGTTGCTCATATGTCCACCAACAGATGAGTGGATAAAGAAAATTATTTACACACAGTGGAACACTACTCTGCCATAAAAATGATAAACTTGAGTTTTTTTAAAAAAAATGATCTATCTTTTCCTACCACAGTGAAACCTCCAGAAGGGCAAAGGTACTTTTCCTTATTCATTTCTGTATCACCGGTACTTATAATCACATCCAGTATACAGGTAAATATTTGTTGAATGAATTAGTCCTTTGGTTTTTTATATCAGAATGTTTAATACAGTATATCTTACTCTCTCTGGTCTAGAAGTCACGAGACTTGGGTTTGAATATTGACTCTGCCACAAATTGCCTCTGTCTTTGAGCAAATCATTTAATCTCTCAGGACCGTAGTTCTCTTATCTTTAAAATAAGGGGTTTGAATAAATGATTGCCAACTAGGTCTATAGTTCTGTGATTATAATTTCTGGTTAAAAGGAACTATGTACTGCTATTAAAATTCCCACAGATATTTCCTAAAAACAGTTTGAATTTCATTGGTGGGCAAAGTGAATTGAGTCTCTCAGAAAAAGTCTATGGAGACACCTTCTGCTTTCACTAAAACAGTTCTTAGTATAGTTGTTTTCAAGAACATTTCTACTAGGTCCTTTTAGGATGAAGTCCAGATGTCTTGATGAAGCTTTCTGAACCCTGTGGACTCTGGCCTCTGCTGGCTCCTCTAGCCTGTCATTGCCTGTGAGTCTATATACTCTGTATTCTAGTCCTTCGGAATCTGTTTTGGTTTCTTCAGTGGACAATGGGTTTTTTTTTTTTTTTTTTAGCTTCAGTCTATTTTTTAATAGTGCTAGGGATTGAACTCAGGATTGAATTTATTCATGCTTAGCTAGCACTGTACCACTCAGCTACATTTCCTACCTCCCCCTGTGCCACTGAATATGCCAGGTAGACCTAGTGCCTCCCTCATCCCCTTTCGTTTGGCCCCTCTCCACAGTAGATGTGAACTTGGAAAGGGATTAGCATTAGGTTTCCATTTCCACTGAGATGCTCACTGGCTAAAGCATGTAGTCAGAAACTGTGAGTAGTGTGGATTGACCAGGGCACCTATGCAATTAGAATGCAAAGGTTGTTGGGATTTGATTGTGGAAGGTTTTGGGATCACAATGAAGAGTCTGTCTTCATTTGGTGGATCCTAGGAAGCCACTGTAAGCTTTCTGAGTAGCATAATGACATAAAGCTTTATGAACTGAGTGGCCCAGATTGAATTTCCAAGAGCACTGAAAGTATAATTTTCCTAATCCCCAAAGCATCCTTGGAGGAATAAATGCCAGAATTTCTGTTTTGTAGATGGGAGAAAGCTAGGATACCTGCTGATTAAAGGACTTATTTTAGGTGTCACAGAAAAGTGGTGCTTTGAGTCAACAGTGTCTTTATAATTAGATAAAATTGTGACCTTCAAGTCTGATGAATTTTGTAAGTGGCTTCACTCATTTTTCAAGTAGATAGCAAGGTGAATAATTCTGGTGAGTGCCAACAGGCTGTCTTTTAAAGTTGACTGACTCGTGGTTGCTTCTGGAATCTTTGGCATACTTGGATTCTGATTAGGAGATAAGTGGATGCTTTTGGGGATGGACTAAAGGATGGTTCTTTTATCATAGCTGCCTATGCTTACCCTGCACAGTTTCTTAAATAGTGTAGACTTGGCAAGATGGAGGAGCAGGTGGATTCTGATTTCCCTTCCTGGATAGTGTAGGAAAAGAGTTTTCTCAAAGTGACCCTTACCTGTGATTATATCATACACATACTTTAAGACAAGTATTTGGGTTTTGCAGCTCCGTTTCAGACTCTGTCCAAAGCTGAATTTGAAAATGTAAGACTTCTATGCTATAATTGATGATCTGTAAACACTTGTTCCCATTCTGTGTTGGTGCAGTGCTTCTCATATTTTTAATGTGCATTGGACTTACGTGGAGACCTTGATAAAATGCAGGTTCTGGGGCTAGGGATGTAGCTCAGAAGTAGAGTGCTTCTGTAGGGGTCCTAGGTTCCATTTGTAGCACAGGGGGTGAAGCGGGGGTTGGGGAAGTTAAGGAAAGAGCAGGTGGCAGTGGTTTGGGGTGTGGGCATGAGTGTGGTGTAATAGTTCTGAGTTGGGGCTTTAGATTCACGCTCCAGATGATATTGATGCTGCTGAATTGCATGTGTTACACCAGGGTTTTCCTTCCTGACCCTTCTTGGTTTCTGCCCCAGCCTTTCACTTTTTTGTTGTCTCGGTTGACCTCAGTTAGGGGCTGTTAATGTTTGCCACTAGGACTCATTGATTAGCTTTTGGCTACCACTGTAGATAGAATGGTTTTTCCAAAAATGAAAATTTGATTATGTCAACTTACTGTTTAAAACCGTTTGATGACCTCCCATTTCTCTTAGAACTACCAGCAATCATAGTCTGGCCTCCTTTGCCTCTCCCCTTTCACCTTGCATCATCTTTGCATTTTCCAGCCTCTTCTCCCCTTTCCTGCTCTTTTGATGCTCCAGTGCCTCTCTCACAAGATCTTGGCACCCATAGTTCCCTTCAATGTGGTGCTCCCTTCACCTAACTCCTTTAAATCTCAGCTTAAGCGCCATTGCCTCTGGAAGCCATTGGTTTCCCAGTCTGGTGATTTTCTGTCTTGGCCTGGCCTCAGGCGTATAGTTAGGCTCTGCGGCAGGAAAGCAGGGGCTTGGTGGGGGCATTATTGGATATGCGCTCTGACTGTGCTCTCAAGTGAGCATTGTGTAGCATTTTAGGAAGTTGTAAATTGCCCAAGAGCTGCCTTTCAAAACTCACTCCGACAGGGAGGTTGATTATGGGGAAAGTGTGTAGAGGAAAAGGAAGAGCTAAGAGTTTCTGCCAGAGGCTGTTGGTGACATCTAAAACTGGGTTCCAAGGCTGCTGTTTGTGAATATATATGCACTCCAAGAACCAACCGTTTGTATGTCCCTCTGGTAATTGCTATGCTTCTCCTTTATCTACTGTAGCTTTATAAATGTACACCCCATTCCCCAAAGGAAGAAATTGCCCAGTTTAGGGCTGTAGGATATGTGGCTAGGCTGAGAAAGAATCCAGTCTGATTGCAGCCTGGAGCCTGGCTTCTTCCCACACTGGGCTGTGCTGGACTGGCATTTGACTGGTATCCTTTGAGGCCTGCCAGCTGTTGGGGAACTTCCTGGGCAAGTGAACAGCCCCATTTAGGTGACACTCTTCCTTCCCAAACGAGAAGGGATACCCTGAGTTATGTTCTGCATCGAATCTAACAAACCCCACGAGCTGGTCACCTGTCCTGCTCTTCACTCTCACTGTGAAAGTGAAGTAATGCTCTAAGTATTCACTCTCACAGCAGTGAATGCTGTTAGGAGGAACAGTGGTGGTTTTTTAGGAGGCATATCCAATGTCTTCTTAAAATTTCTGTAGCGATAACTTGTTAACTAAGTAATAAGATTCTCCTGCAGTGCTAAGCTCTGTGACAGCCAGGTCCTTGGCTGGATCCACACTTTTCTGAATGGTGACGGTCACATAATAGCTGCTCCACAAATATTCTCAGGGCAAGTGTCTTAGTCTGTAATATATAGAAAAATCTCCCCTATGACTTTCAGCAGTCCTGATGGCAGAGGTTTTGAGGCCAGTGGTGTTTGTGTCTATGAATTCCTCAGCAGGATTCATCCTGTAAGCCATAGGGGGTGACATATAATTGGCTTCATGATTGCTTGTTCATGTGCTTGATGCATTGGCCCGCTGCAGTGGGACACACGGTATTAACTGAAAAGGCTAAAGGTGGTACCTTGTCTGGCATGATGATCCAAAAAGGATTGACTGTAAAATAAGTATAAAATACACAGACCAAAGTGCTGGCTAATGCATTTATTTGTCCTAATTTAAAGATTGAGTATGGAGCTGGGTCCGGTGGCACTTGCCTATAATCCCAGCACACTGAAAGGCTGATGCAGGACAATTGTAAGTTCAAGCCCAGCCTATGTGACTTAGAAGACCTCAAAAAGAAAAAGAAATAAAAAAGTTGGTATATGGAATTAGGACTGTAGAGTCTTGCAGCGTATTCCACTTCCATTCTTTAGTGACTCATTGGACTTAGTCCGCTCCCTCCCTCTTTCTTCTGTTACATTAAACTGCCTTCAGAGGGTCAGGCTCTTTTTCTTGTCTGTTTCCATGATTTGCACTTTGTTAATAGGTCTGCTTGTGGCACTGTTGCAGTGGTGTCCTAACTTTCTGTGACTCTTCTGTGGATCTGGCAGTATGTTATCATGTGCTCACGTGTGATTTGAACCACCTAGCTGTAAAGCATCTGTCTGCAAGCTGGAAGGTCCTAGCATCGGGGTGGGAGGAAAGCGGGGGCTGTGGTACAGAGAGATAGAAATGATGCTAGCTTTATTTCTTGTTCCAGTCTAAGAAAGTGTCCAAACCTCCACGTCATATTGCTCTTGCTCTTCCCTGATGAGAAGCATTGGGTCACAGAGAGGCTATGGGCAGCAGTGTGTGTGTGTGTGTGTGTGTGTGTGTGTGGTCCATCATCAGCCCCCTGTAGGTGCTGTTTCCAGTTCTTGGGGCATCTTCAATTGCATTTTGGTGGCTGTGTGGTTTAGTCCACTGGGGCACTGGGCAGATTGTGTTTTCTTTCATTTTAGCATTTTTTTCATGAAGATGGCCTTTTTCTTTGGGCTTGAGCTTTGGAATTTTGGTTAGGAGCCTTTTGCATTGTGGTTTACTCATTATCCCATTCTACCTCCTGTCATCTCCAAGTTAACATCTGTGCTCCTAGTGCTGTGCTGGGAAATAATAAGAGTTGCAGTCATAGCTAGTAGCTGTTGATGATGCCCTGTGTGCCAGTACTTCTGTAAATCTGCACACGTTCTCATTTAGTCCTTGAAGCAGTCTTATAAGGGAGTGAAACTGTTGCTACCATCTCTATTAGTTACATAGGGAAAGCCATGAGATCCATTGGATAGATACTGGGTACCCCTTTTGGTAAACACAAAACATAGAACCCTTAAGTGCTCTTGAAATCAAGAAGTGAGTGGGTATCTTGCCTAAATCACAGGCTCATTTCTAGGTTGCTTGCTAAGGTATGAGGCTTAATAGAAGTGTGTGTGTGTGTGTGTGTGTGTGTGTGTGTGTTTCCCTATCCCTTTTTCTTTTTTAGAACTGTTACCAAGGAGATAAATTGCCTTCTAAAGGTAAATATGATGAGGAATTTTGCCATCTTTGGTTACTTGTGTGTTTGAAGAATGTGGTCGTATCCAGCTGTTTTTCTTGCAAGCAAGAGGATGAAAAGGCCTAGTCCTGGGCTCTAGTGGCTAGACAAGCCCTCTCCCCTTAGGGAAACTGCATTTTCTGTGCATGAATTTAAATCCAGGGCATTTATGTTCATGGCTAGCCCCGGTCCTTGGTCTGAGGTCCCATTCGTGCCATCCCCTCCCCTTCTGTCTCTTGGGACGAGAGTGGGTATAGATAGGTCAGATTTAGTAACCTCATGGAGAATACGGGTCAGATTTGGTAACCTCATGGAGAGCAGGGAAAGCTTAGACTGAGAAGAACATCAAAGAGGACCTGTTTCCTTTTTAAATCCCTGGCTGTTCCAACTCTGAGAGTTAAAAGGAGAAAAGCTGTTCTGTAGGACCTTCTACATGAATGAAGTATTTGTTTTGCAACAAATGTACATGAAGTTTGATTTTTGTAATAATGGCTACAGTTTTGTCAGTTGTAGCCCAGCTCTGTTACTATTGGTGATGAAGTCTATAAATGGATGTGTTGAAGTTGACATTGTTCAGATTTCATTTGATCCTAGTCTTATTTTCTGGCTATATCTACTTAGCAGAATTTCATTTGTTTAAAGTTTTGTATTCTTTTGTTTTTCCTGTCCTTAATTTTGGTGGAAAGGTCCATGAGATCAAGTGGAAATGGAAGAGAAAAAGTCATTGAAATCATCAGCTAAAATGGCTCTGGTGTGTTATGGATTGAAATTAGTCTGTGTTATTGAAGGAGAAGTAGGCATTAAAAAGAAAATTGTTTGTTTTTTTTTGTTTGCTTTTTGTTTTTTTTAAAGACAGGGTCTTACTATGCAGTTTAGACTGGTCTTAAAATCACAGTGATCCTCCTGCCTCAGCCTCTTGAGTGCTGGGATTACAGGCATATGCCACCATGCCTGGCTTGGAAAGAACATTTGTAATGGCTTTATTGAGATAAAGTGGACATACCAGAGCATTTCAAATTTGGAATTGGTTCAGGGACATTGGCATAGCCTGTAGAATTAAGTCTGGAACTCTGGTGCGAGGCTTCTAAACTTTATTTTTTGTTTGGGTGGAAGACATTGGGTCTACTCTTCTAAATTGCAGTCTCCCCACCTGTAGTATAGGGATAATAGTATTTGGGCCTACCCTCTAGAACTAATTCCAGGATACAGGAAGTTGCTAATGCACATAAAGTGCTTTTGTGCAGTGCTGACCCAATATATGAAGATATATACCTGAGCCTCAGAATATAGTACAAACGTAACTGGTAGAGACTCTTTAATCCAGTGTTACACAGACTCTCATGAAAATTGGAAATCTTATCTTTCTGCCCATCATAGTTGTTTTTTGTGTTAAAGAATATGCATTTATTTTTGGTACTGGGCATTGAACTTGGGTCCTTGCGCTTTCAGGGAAGGCTGTGGAACCACTAAGCTAAATCCCCGGCCCAACAATGTGCATTTTTTAATGTTTGGGTTATAAAAGAGTGATCTGTTGTATAAATTAAATTGTGGGTTATTAAATAAAATTAGGACACCCAGTTAAATATGAACTTCAGATAAACAATAAACATTTTTAATATGTCCGTGAATATTTGTTTACCTCAAATTTAACCAGTTGTTTCATTTTGTTATTTGCAAAATCTGGCAACCCTGATTTGATTCCATTGTTTCCCCTGTTTGCAATCTTTTGGCTACCTTTATGATGACTACAAATGAAGAGCTTCAGATAGAATGTAGGTATATAATTTTATTTACATTTGCCCCATAGCTTCTTTCTTTTTGTTATTGCTAGTAGAAATGTAGCCTTTCACAAATAGCTCCACCATCCATTAAAACACTGGTTGCATAGCAGCCAAAGATTTTTGTTGAGAAATAGGTTAGAAGGAAATCTCTCTGTTGGCCCTTCCTTCTGCTTCATCATATACTGATCTTGTGGTGAAGAGGATGCTGGGCATGGAATCATAAGAAGCCTTCTGTAGTGCTATCAGCAGTTCACCCTAGAGGAGGTAGTGGCCTGCAGGCCAGGACTCTCTGGTGACCTGCAGGGAAGCATTCCCAGGCATTAGTAATCATTAGGAAGCTATATCTGTGGAGGAGTCCAGCAATGAACACTCCCTGTCTGTGTCCCAAGGGGACACATGAGTAGGAAACACATGGATACAAAAGAAATAAAAGACCTGGTCATTGACAACTTAGGAATTTCATAGATTTTCACAGAGAGATAGGATGATATAATTAACAGCACACCTCCTTTGTGACTTTACATCAGCACTGGTAGTTGCTTTCCATAAAGCATTATCACAGCAATCCTAGAGTAAGTAGCCTTATGAACAAGATCCTGTACTTATCCCTGCCTTCCATATGCAGATGAAGCTTGGGCTATGTGATGGAGCCTCTCACTACTTAAGGTTGGTCTGACTTAAAAACACGTGTTCTGTCTTGTCTCCTTACCAGATATTGCACTAAGGTCGAATCATATGCTTTTGCCATTATTTAGCCATTTTGATCTATAAAAATGACACTTTTTAGGGAGGGAGATCTTTTTCAAATGAGAAGGGGATCAAGAGATGAAGGGGAAAGAAGAGGGAAAGGAGGTGAAAAAAGAATAAAGATGTGTTATGTATGTGTACAACTCCACACAAGGAATGTAAACATTACATATTGCAAGCATGTACTAATAAAAATGCTAATTTTGTATAGTTCATCCTAATCCAAACAACTAGACCCAGTCTACATATTACACAGAAATAGATCTTATATTACCATTACACATAATGTTGTGAGGCTGACTGGAGTGAATTAAATATGAGGACCTAGTTAAGGCTTACCCCAAAGGCTTCTGGGAAGTCAGGTTTTATTCATTCACTCACCCACCCATTGGCTCATTCCCTGAACAGAAAATTACTGTATTTTGCCAAGCATCTTATTAGGCATAGTTTGAACAGATTAGAATGTTTTATGAAAAATTTCTCTCTTGCCTATTTGTAGTCAATCCTGTTTTCACCCCCAGGTGACCAATAATCTGTGTGGGTTTTGTTGCCCTCCCCTCCCTGTGGGGGGATTGAACCCAGGAGCTTGCACATGCTAGGCAAGCGCTTTACCTCTGAGCTATATCCTTATCCCTTAAAAAATATTTAGGGCCAGGGATTTAGCTCTGTGGTTCTGCTGCCTGCTTCACAAGCACAAGGTCCCTAGTTTGATCCCCAGTACCCCCCCAAAATTTTTTTAAAAAAAACTGTTTGAGGTAGGGCTTTGCTATTGCCCAGGCTTGCCTTGAACTTGCCATCATCCTGCTTCAGCCTTTTGAGTAGTCAGGATTATAAGCATGTGCCACAACATCAAACTCACTAATCTGTGTTTTATATTCTGGCACTTTCTAGAAATTTCATACAAATAGAGTCACACTATGTGGTCTTTTGTTTCTGTCTTTTTTCATTTAACATAATATTTCTCAAAGTTTATTCTTGTTGTAGCATATACCACTGGTTCATTCCTTTTTATTGCTGAATAGTATTCCACGTATGGCTGTACCAGATCTGTTCATTTATTTTCCAGTTCATAAGCATTTGGATCATTTCTGTTATGTATCTTGCTACTGTGAATAATTTGTACAAGTTTTTTTATGGAAGTATGTTTTCATTTCCCTTCAAGTAGATAATCAGGAGTGGAATGGCTAGTTAGTTTATGTTTAATTTGAGCAAGTTTGAGAAGAGAGTGAAAATGGGTTTTTTTGAAGGTTTAGAAGTAGGACTGAGTTTGGATCAGACCTCAAGGCAACTATGTCCTGGAGTGAAGTACCAGGCCCAGAAAGCTGAGCCAGATGGATTTTGTATTTGTAAGGGTAGCTGGAGTTAGTCAGAGAGACTGTGAAGCTAATGCTGGTGCTTGGCACATTCAGCAGAGCAGGCAAAAGGCTCCTCTTATCATTGCTATCTCTGGACAAAGGAATGGTGGTTGTGAAACTTAACAGCAAAGCAGCAGTCCCTGCCTCTAGAACATCACTTTCCCAAGTTGGGAATGGGAAGCAGTCCCCAGTTGTTTTTGAGAAAAATATGGACAATAATATACATAGATAATATGAGTTTTCATAAAGCTAAATTTGTGTAATGGAGAGATCTATGATCCTGAGAGTGTATCTTTCTTACTATTTTGAAATAATTAAGACGGTTCTTTTTAAAATTTAAATGCTAGTGATACGCTTTTTAAAAATCAGTGTACATGGCATAATAGATTATTGGCAACTGTGTGTGTGTGTGTGTGTGTGTGTGTGTGTGTGTGTGTGTAAGTTGGTTACGGAAATTCCTGAATCTGGGGACCACTGATCCAGAGGTGGTTTTGAGAACTGGCTGTGGATGGCATTCTTGTGATTTTCTTCCTTTCTCATTTGCCATATTATTGTAGAGTGTGGGCATTTAGGGTGGTGGTTGTATGAGAACCAAATAAAATATTAGTAGATCCAAGAAAAGACAGTCCCAAGCATGTACCTCATTACTTAGACATCTGACCCTGTGTGAATATTGCAGTGGATAAACACATGCCCTCTTCTCCCCTTTGGTTGTCAGGAAGCCAGAACCAAGCTCAAGTTGGATCTTTGTGCATGTTTGGGACTGGACAACTGTTGGTTCTGTTCAGGGGAAGTGCTTGTTTTCGCTGCATAGTCTGCTGAGGCCAGAGATGCTTTAGAAGCAGCAATGTGATGAGGAGTTTAGGACAGGATCCTAAGTGGGAAGGAGTCTGTAGTCTCTCCATAGAGGACCTATTTCCTAGTTTGGGGCAAGGGAGTGGAATTTCTCTATAACATGATCCTGAAGTATGTGTAGCTGTTTTCTCCAATTAATAATGACAGTAGTTTTGGTGGTACTAAGAGTGAAATACATTGAGCCTACACTGTGCTAAATGTTTTCAAGCATGATATAATTTGACTGTAGCAACAATTGTGTTAGATAGGCATGGTTATTCAGTTTTTGTGTGAAGCGGCGCAGAGTTAAGAGTCTATAGTAACTTTGCCACTGAACTTGCCACTGGATGAGTGATGTAGTGCCTGCTGCCAGTGAGGGCCTGGGCTGCCATTCAAACCCAGTCTGTTTTCGTAAAAACCTGGGTTTCTAGAGATGAGCAGTTTCTACCCCAAATCCCATGCCCAGAGGCCTAGCATTAGTTTGTTTTAGCACTGGTTCTTCTTAGCACTGCTTTGTCTTGTGTATGAGGAGGGAGCCAGGAACAGATTCTGTCCTGAGCCATGCTGAGCAAAGCTTCCCAAGGCAGCCTGCAGGGCTCTGCTGTGTCTGACACACTTTATTTGCTACCCCTCTGTCTACAGATGCCTCCATTGATTCAGCCATGGGAAGTGTCTGCCCTGGCTGCCCTCCACACCCCTTTTGTTGATACATCCTCAGAATGTTCAAGTTCACACCCGTGATGCAACCCTGGCCCCTGAGCCTGATGTGGGTGCCTGCCCTGGTGTTCCTGGGGGTCTGTAGGGTAGAGGGTTGTGTTGGGTCACTTGCTGGTGGTTTCCTCTTTGCCTGTGCTTGGGAACTGGGAACTTTTTAACCTAGTCTCTTATAAGCCATATTCTAAATGCTGTGTCACTTCCTAGTGGGGAAGATGGGTAGAAAAAGGAGAAATTGAAAGGTTCTCTCTATTTCTCTTTAACGGTGTTTTATTTTAGAACCCTGGGCTGAACAATGCTTTGAATCTTTCTCTGCTTGTTAAATTCAGCTATAGTTTTAGGTGGTGAACTCCCATTCAATTAAGTGGTATCAAATTTTGCTTAGTGGTATTTAAATGCCGTCACTTAATGATGGATGGGATTACCTTCTGAGAAATGTGTCATTAGGTGATTTTATCGCTGTGTGAACATTGTAGCACATACCTGTACAAACCTAGGTGGTGAAGCCTGCAACACACCTAGCATATATAGAATATATATG
This sequence comes from Heterocephalus glaber, assembly GCF_000247695.1. The sequence goes on from NW_004624774.1 coordinate 2,017,664, forward strand.
GCCTGTATATATATGGCCTGTTCTCAGCCCTACGTTCTGTGGTACATGACTCCCTCCCTTTCCTTTCCTCTTTTTTCTTCTCTGCGGTTTGATATTTGCCTTAGTTTTTCCTTAACCTGTGAGATATAGCCTTGCACTATTCACTTTTGGTAAAATGAAGTCACCAATGCATGAAGTGCTAAGTAGGTAGGCGGGTCCTGGCTAGATTGGGTCAAGAAATGAGGTCTTTTGATTGCTAGCTGCTTTCCTGTTATCACTTGGTGCAGTAGGCTGAACTTGGACAGTGAATTCTGACTGGGAAGAATCTGAGGGGCCTCTTAAGCTGGTTAAGCTGGTTAGAGCATAGTCCATCATTTTGGGACTAAGGATGAGCTCAGGATGGACCAACCAACCAGCTCCATGAAAAAAGAAACCACTTCTATTTCTGTGGAGAATTCCGTATTCCCTATTGGCTTCTCTGAAAGCTTCTGCCAGTGACGGAGAGATGCAAAGAAGCTTTTTTTTTCCTCTTCTTTACCACAGATGCATTCAGAACATATATTTTATCCATACATGGGACATGACTTGTTAAGCATGTATCCCAGTACTTTTCTAATACTCTTGGCATCTCACTCATCAGATAGCTGCCCCTTTTATAAGTGTCTGGATGACTGGATATTCTGATTTTAAGTCATTAGCTTGATTTTCAAATGACTTAATAATTGCAGGGAATTACAGTGTTAAATTTTTAGTGTAAAATGTTAAAGTAGAACTCTGTAAAATACGGGTTTCAGTGTCTTTTTGGAATGATCTTATCTGTGTGTTTTATCAGCTTATGTTAGACATTTTTATTACTTATGAAATCTGTGTTCATCTGTATTAGAAAATACAGATAAGCAAAAAAGACGAAAAAGAACAGAAAAAAAAATGCTGTAACTAAAAGTCCCTTGAGAGAGAAACTAGGATGTAGAAGACTTCTCAGAAGGAGGGGTCCAGTCAGTTGATACAAGGCATTAACATTCCTAGACTCATCCTGCTCTTCCTTGTTCCAGACACTAGAGATCACAACAGAAGCTGGGGTGCCTGAGCATGTCCTAGAGAAAGTCAGAGTGGCATTCCTGTGTGCTGCTCTGTGCTATGACCTCTGATCCTTCAGGGTTCAGAAGTCCTGGTGTTACTCTACCACTTGCAAGAGGTTGCTGTGAAAACAAAGAATAGTTCTTTGGGGGTTTCTTTATTTTATACACTTGCTAGTTCTTAAGCAGAAAGGCTAGAAAATAATCTTCTAGTCTTCTCTTACTCCTCGTGGCCTTACTGGAGCCATCCATCCACCACCCACCCATCTGTCCACTTCTTCACCCATGTGTTCATTTACTTATTCATTTGTTGATTCAGTTCACTCACTCATCCATTCAATACTAATTCAGTGTTTACCTACTAAGCACCAGACATTGAGTACACTTGGCTCTGGGAATGCAGTGTGAATAAGACAAATTGGTGCTCTCACGGAGCTTACATTAAAAACAGTGCAGGTTGTGGTGTCATCATTTCCCTTTCAGGTTTTCCTTGCACATCTGTGGTTAAGATGCCATGAATTTGCAATTGAAGGTGTTTACCTCTCCCCTGGAGCACACTAGATCCCTGTGTTCTGTCCTAGAGCTCAGCTCACCCTGAACACTCGTGGCGAACCTGCAACCTGGTCATCTCCAACAGGGAAGGTGAGGAAAAGGGATCATTTGACTGAATTTTTTTCAAAATGGGACTTTATTTTTGTTTGGGAGGGTCAGGGGAGCAACGCACAGAGGGAAGGGTTCCTAGCTTTATCAGAGAGAGAAGGGCTCATTGTGTGTTGTTGTTGGAACATGTCCCAGAGACCTCAGTGCAGTTCTTTGGACAGGGCTGAGCTAAGCTACCATGCCATAAAATAATAGCCAAAAGAATGGAGTGGAATGTAGGATAGTATCAAAGGGAGCTCTGTGTTTCAGCCCTCCAGGCCCAGGGCAGGACTTCAGCCCCAGGTCAAGCCCTGTTGTTAACTTCATAATATCTTCATGAACGTGCCTTTTGTGTCAGTGTCTGTCCCTCCCCCTTCCTCCCTCCTCTTCTGTCCCCTTTCTTCCCCTCCGCTCTTCTTTCTTCCCTGTCCTTCATCACTTGTTAAAGAATTTCGATGGAAAATTTAAAACCTCCTCTCTGCCTGACATACCTCTTGAGCTATGACATACCTGGGTGGCTGCATGTGTTGCAAGGATGGGGACATTTGATATGGAAAACAGAGAGTTCCAGGAAACCAGTCTTTCCCAAACTTTAGTCATTTCCATCGTTAATTTTTGCTACATTTATGTAATACCTATTTTGTTGTTCACTTAATATTTTTAAGTGGAAGTACTAGTTCTTTTCAGAATGACAGTCTTTGTTTAATAAAAGACCAGTACATTTTTGCCTCAGCTGGAAAGTAGCCATAAGAAACAGTGTGTAAGCCCTTGTGTTTGTGTGACACACAGTGTGTGAATTGATTGCATAGCTGTGAAGCTGCGCACTTACCACACTCTGGGAAGTTCTGTTGTAGACTGTGTCAGCTCCATTCAGCATATCCCTGGAAAGTCAGGTAAGTACAAATTCCTCCTTCCAGTGCTTTGTCCCCATCTCTCTCGGCCATGCTAAGATGAACAACTGGCTATAACTCAAGTGCAAGTTTGCAGGCTCCAGGGACTCACAGAATTTGGAAATTCTGGAAATTGAGCATTTCTGGTTGCTCCGTGCTCTGTCCTTCTTGGGCTGCCCCTTTTCCCATCTTCTGTAGGCACTGGGGTCTTGAAAGACCGCTCAATACTATGGGTACCGAATGACATTGCCAGTGCTGAAGAGTAGAAGATGCCGACACTGAGCAGTGTGCTGTGGATGCAGCTGTCTGTGTGCCAGGTGATTTCTTTCCCATCTTTTTAGCAAATGTTCTCCACTCTGCGTGGTGGAAAGTAGAAGCTGAGCTAGAGTGGGCTCTGGAGGTCAACAGCATAGACTCTAGTCCTGGGCCTATTCCTTATAAGGCCAGACAAGTAGCCTCTTTTTTCATTTATTCAAGAGATAAACATATATGTATGAGCCAGCTGCTGTTCTAAGCCCCAGGGTTTTTCTACTGAACAATCTGGAGGAGGTGGTGGGATCATGCCTTCATAGAACTTATATTCTGCCCTTATTCTCATCTCTTAAATGGGAGTAGTAGTTCTAGACGTACCTTCTGTGGTTATCACAAGGTGTGAGTGAGCGGGTATGAATGAAGCGAGCTTGGCATAGTTCCTGGCTCTCAGCCATTGCTTATTAACTGCTAGCTGTTTACTTACAATACCCATGTGCCCAGCATTGCTGCAGTCTTAGTCCCCATTCTGATCATTTCACTTCTGCTTTAGCATTAAAGTACCTAGCTGAAATATTCTGTCTGTATTTCTTAGCCATAAGTCATTCTTGAAACCCCTCAACTTGTAGGAACCTTGCATGGCTTCCGGTTTCTTCACCTATTCATAGGATTCTATATCTTTGTCATCCCATGAAGTAAGCGTAGCATCACTTAGCTGCTGTGTTTGGTTGACGTTCTCATCTCCTGGATGACATGTTTTGGAAAGATTCTTTTGTAGTGGGGTCTCCTATCTCTTGCCTCTCCCTGCAGTGTTTCCTTCTTCCTTCCCATCGTGTGAGGGTTGTTTGGGCAGATATCCTGCCCTTGCAGTTGCTGTAGGGATTTGTTTAACACAACTCTTTACAGGAAAAGCCCACTGTAGTGGAGCTGGTTTAAAATAGGGGTAGTCATGCACTTGACTATGTAGGAGATTGACTGTGTTTTAATTCCATTCACATGTAAAAGGAAAGATTCTGTTCCTCATCTCTGTGTAATCACCAACATAGACATAAGGTAGCATCGGTGACCGTGCTGCATGGGGTGGTTGCTTCAGAAGAGACACCAACCTGCTTGTGCCATGCAGGTGTGGCAGGGAGGCAGGTAATAGGAGCAAATTGGACACTGTGTTATTACTGTGCCAGAGTTACCATAACAAAGTACCACAGACTGGGTAGTTTAAACAACAAAAATTTCTTTTCTTGCAATTCTGGAGGCCAGAAGTAAGATCCAGATGTTGGGATCTTATCTCTTCCCGGGCCTCTCTCCCTGGCTTGCTGATGGCTATCTTCTCTCTGTGCTTCACATCGTCTTTCCTCTGTACATGTCTGTCTTCATCTCTTTTTCTTAATGTGGTTACCACTCAAATTGGATTAAGTCCCACCTATGTGACATCCTAATTGCTTCTTCTTTTTTTTGAGCAGTACTTGGGATTGAAGCTGGTACCTTCACACTCAGCTATGCCCCACTGCCTTTTTTGAGACAGGGTCTCACTGAGTCACTAAGTTGCCCAGACTGGGCTTGATCTTGTGATCTTCCTCAGCCACCCGGAGTGCTAAGATTACAGACATGTGCCACCATTCTGGGTTACTTACCTTTTTAAAAGCCTTATCTTTGGATATAATAACTTTCTAAAGTACTGGGAATGTGAATTTTGGGGGACACTTTTCAGCCCATAACAACGTATTTCAGGAATGCTGTTTCAAAATACACAAGCATTGCCAAAGCCTTGCGTTACTCAGTTTGGTCTTTCAGGGCAGAAAGGAGGACCAGAAGACCAGCTAGCTTTAGACGTGAGTGTGGAGATGTGGCTGTCATTACTACTTTAATATGATCTTGCTCATGACTTAGGCTAGTTGGCTGCTTCTCAGGGGGTTGGCCAGGTCAGCAGTAGGTGGACAGTTTTATTTACAACCAGAAAGTAAGATTTTCTCATTTACCATTGCATCCTGGCTACTTTCAGATAGGATTTGAAAGGGAGGAGTTGGGATACTTTGGGGAAGGATTTGTTGATGGTGAAAGAGTGACATTGTCCTTTAGAAGGGACTCAACTTCATTAGGAGTTGGGAAAACCATGGCTAGAGCTTTCCAGTAATCTGCGATCCCTCTCCTTCCGGTTTGACGTGCTGTAAACAGTGACTGTCTGTGAGAGGGGTTTGTAGCCTGTTGACTTTGGCTGGGATGTAGCCTAAGGAGACTCATCAGTTTCCAATTCCTGTTCTCTCAGGACATTAAGTATTGCAATGAACTGGAAAACTTTCCTTTATTAAAATTGGAGGAAGAGTTGGGGTGGGAGGGAGACCTGAACAGGAAGGGAGCAAACACCAGAAGTTACATGTGTCCTTTGGGGACACTTTTGTCTCTTGCACTGTCGATATTCAGTCAGTGGCTTTACACCCTCAGCACAGCGAGGTGAGATAAATACATGAAGTCCCAGCTAGTTTGCATGACATGATGCTGACAAGGCAGCTCCTTTGTAAGGCTGTGTAGGATGGGTTTCAGGGTGTATGCTCTGGGGTCCCGCCGACTCCTGTTTAGAGCCTGGCTCTACTGCTTCTCACCAGTGTGAGAGTGGGCTAATTGCTTAACCTCTCTGAGCTTCGTTTTCTTTACCTGTCAGATGAAATAATAGTATCTACCCCATGGGATGTGGTGCAGATTATCAATGGTCAACAACTGTTAGCCAGCTGGTAGCCTCTGTTCGTATTATCAATGTGGGATTGTCAGCAGGCTGTTACCCTTGTCAATTGGCTGGCATCTAATTCAAGGATAAAATAACATTTTATTATTCATGGAATCACATTTTAATCAGATTCTAACCTTGTGTGATTTTCTGTTTCTAGCTAAGAACTCAGCTAGCTAGCTAGCCAGCCTGCCTGCCTGCCTGCCTTCCTTCCTTCCTTCCTTCCTTCCTTCCTACCTTCCTTGAGACAGGGTCTTGCTATGTAGTTCGGACTGGCCTTGCACTCACTATGTAGCACAGGCTGGCCTCGAACTCATGGCCATCCTTCTGCCTCAGCCTCCCAAGTGGTGGGATAACAGGTGTGCATCACCATGCCTGACTCAATTTTAATCGTTTTAGAGAACAATACTTTTCAAATGGGAAAGAAGTTTTTGAAAAGTTATGTTTGGTGTTTTATCACGTCTAAGGTTAGTTTTATGGGTTAAAAAAAGTATTCTAATTGGTGAGGTTAATATATTTATATTCACTCCACATTTATTGAGTTGTCTCTATAACCATATTATACCTTTCCCCTGACTCCTTCCCAGTCTCTACCCACACTGATTCTGCTTTTGCCCGCCACAGGGCATTTACATTAGCTGTTCCCTGGACTTAGAGCACTTTTGCCTTTTTCCCTCTCACTCATTTTTCAGGCTCATCCCAACCTCTCTTCTTTGGCTAGTCTTCCTAGTCCCACTGTGCTTCTACAGGACCCTGATTCTTTCCTTCTGTAGTACAGAGCTGTCTCTAAATATACACTCCTTTGCACAAGTTCATCTCCTCCGTAGATGGGAAGCCCATGAAAGTAGGGACTGTTTTTTTTTTTTTTGGTTCACCATTATTTACTGAGTGTGTGGTAGCACCTTCATGCATAGTAGACATTGAGAAAATATGTGCTGAATGAATAAATAGATACCGTTTTGGTGAAAGAGTACATCAGATACAGTGGCTGCAGAGAGAGAGAGAGAGAGAGAGAGAGAGAGAGAGAGAGAGAGAGAGAGAGGCCGGGGAGGGGAGAGGAGAAGAGAGGAGAGGAGAGGGGAAAGGAGAGAGAAGGGGAGGGCACCTATTCAGTCCCTGTCCCTGAAGACATTCCAGTCTGTTAGAGGACACAGTTAAATAGTGCCACAGGAGATGAGTGAAGCTGGAGTGGACAGGAAGACAGAGTCACTCTCCATGGCGGGAGAAGTGAAGGCATGTTTAGGAGATACCACAGCTCCACCGGGCCTTGGAGAAAGAAGAATTAGGGCTGAAGAAATGGGAGGAAATGGCACATGAGATAGAAGGGACTATGAGCCAAGCCTTGGAAAGTTCAGCATGGATCAGGGAAGGGGAATCATGTGGTTTGGCTGGGGTCCAGCTGGCTTGCAGGGACGTGGTAGATAGTAAGTTGGAAGGGACGTCAGAGCCAGGTTTGGCAGGCTTCCTGTGATTTGGCTGGGAGGAACATGGGCCCGGTGGAAGGTCTTGAGCAGGCACTGTGCTCCAGCAGGTAGTTGTCCTGTGTAGGTTGCATGGGGGCAAGAGATGCTCAGAGTGTGAGAGGAAGGGGACTAAGTAGGTGCCTAGAAGAGGGCCATGTAGTGAAAGGGAGAGAACACCTCTGGGCCTTGGTCACTGACTAGATGCAGGAGCTGAGGAAGAGGGAGGAGACAGGCAGAATAATGAGATTTTGTAACTTGGGTGCCTGAGAGTTTATTCTTTTAGATGAAGCAACATGGGAAGCACCCAGCATGGTGTCTGGCAGGTGTGGGAAGTTTAGTAAATGTTATTTTTTTTTCCCTGTGCCAGCAACAAGAACTCAGGTGGGAGGGAGGGAGGGGGAGGGAGCAAGATGGAGGAGCATTCAGGTGATGAGGTTCAGCAGATAGCTGGAAGAGCAGGAGCGGTGCTCTTGAGGGAAAGCAGCGAATGTCACCTCCAGAGCCGTTGAAACAAAAGAGAAAACAGGTTTTGGGAAGAACTTGGGGGGCTGTCTCCCTTCAAAAGTAAGAGGAGAAAAGAGGATCGACAAGATGAACAGGATGCAGGAGAGGAACACTGAGAGGATGGTGCCTTGCGAGCCTTGCTTCAGAAGATGGGTTTTCCTGTTGTAGAGATGATGAAAGCCATGTGGACCTTTGGTGGCCCATGGGTGGGGTTGAATTATGGGTGTGGCTCTCATTTTAGCCAGCCTCTTTGTTATTTCTGTTCTCTGACCACAGACTACATTCCCAGCCATGGGCAGCTCTGTGTCTCCCTCTCATGAGGTGGTATGACAGATTGGCCAACTTCAGTGCCTGCCTCAGTGACTGGCCCAAATGGTCCTGCATTGTTACATGTCAATTGCACTGTTCATCCCTACGTCCAAGATGGTGGAAAGTACTTTTATGGGAAGATCAGCAGTATCAACATTGAAAAGTTCATGTGCCTTGTTTAAAATTTTCTGACAGTAACCTGGGCATGGTGGCACATGTCTATAATCCCAGCACTCAGAAGGTTGCAGGAGGATTGCACGAGTTTGGGATCAAACCTGAGATTCATAATGAGTTCAAGGCCAGCCCAAACTATATAGCGAGACCCTGTCTCAGAAAACAAAACTGGCAAAAAAATTTTCCCACTCTGTGGGTTGTGTCTTCACTCTGTTGGTGATTTCTTTTGCTGCGCAAAAGCTTTTTAAGAAGATGAGATCCCAGCTGTTGATTCTTTGCGCTAGTTCATGTGAGACTGAGGTTTTGTTCATGAAATCTTTTGCTACACCAGTGTCTTCAAGAGTTCTACCTAACCTCTCTTCCAGCCTGTTTAGTGTTTCTGCTTTAATATTTCGATCTTTGATCCATTTCGATTTTAGTTTAGTGCATGGTGAGAAATACAGGTCTAGTTTTAATCTTTGGCATGTTGAAATCCAATTTTTCTAGCACCATTTATTAAAGAAGCTATCTTTCTTCCAGTGAAGGTGTTTGGCCTCTTCATCAAAGATTAGGTGGCTGAGTGTGTTTGGAGTTGTTTCTGCATCTTGTAATCTGTTTCATCCATCCTTGGGTCTTTTCTTTCTTTTCTTTTTTTGCCAGTACCATGCTGTTTTTATCACAGTAGCTTTGTAGTATAATTTAAAGTCAGGGATTGTGATGCCCCCTTCCTTGCCTTTATTGCCCAGAATCATTTTTGCTATTCTAGGTTTCCATTAGTTCCAAATGAATTTTAGGATTGTTTTCTCTAATTCTGTGAGGTATGCTATTGGTATTTTGATTGGCATTGCATTAAATATGTACAGATAAAGGACTAATATCTAGAATAAAGAACTCAAAAAAGTCAGACCCCCCCAATTTAAAGACCCAATCCAAAAATGGGCATCTGAAATAGAGGTGCTCCTCAGATGAAGAAGTACAAATGACAAATAAAAATATGAGAAAGTATTCAACATAACTGGTTATTTGAGAGATGCAAATTAAAACAACACTGAGATTACATCTCCAGAAAGAATGGCTGCTATCAAGAAATCAACCAATAACAAATGCTAGTGGGGCTGTGGGGAAAAAAGAACCCTTCTCCACTGCTGATGGGAGTGTACACTGGTGCAACCACTGTGGAAATCAGGTTGGAGATTTCTCAAAACTAATACTAGAGTTTCCATTTGACACAGCTATTGCCCTTCTTTGTATCTTCCTGAAAGAATTAAAAGAATCATACCACAGTGATATATGCACACCCCTGTTTATAACCACACAGTTTGTAATTGCTAAGTCTTGGACACAGCCCACATGCCCATCAGCCAATGAATGGATAAAGAAGCTGTGGATTTTTTTTTTTTTAATAAGTGGAATACTGTTTGCTAAAAAATAGAATAAGCTTTGGGGTCAGGGATTTAGCTCAGTGGCACCATGCCTGCCTCAAAAACACAAGGTCCTGAATTCGATCCCCAGTACCAAAAAATTAAAAAAAAAAGAGTAAGCTTGAGACATTTCTAGGTGAATGGATGCATCTTGAGACCATATTCTTCAGTGAGATAAATCGGATGCACATGTTTAAATACTGCATTATTTCTGTGGTGTGAGAGAGCAAAAGTGGAAAACCAAAATGTATAATAGATATTGTGAAGTAGGAAGAAAATATTCAAATGGGAAGGGGAACAAGGGAAGGGGGAGGGAGAAAGGAAGGAAGGAAAAATAAACAAGAAGAAAAAAATGGAGACAAAGCTTTTGTAAATAAGGAGGGGAAGAAGGGTTGCAGGGAGGAGAGGGGAATGGAAAAAAAAGAATCAAGATATATCATGTGCAGGTAGAAATTCCCTGTGGTGAATGTGATCATTATTTATATCTAAAATGTACCAATAAACTTAATTAAAACAAAACAAAATGAAACATTCCGTGACAAGATTTGGGATCTCTTTGGCCTTTGCAGAATCAGAGTTTTAGTTTCATTTGATAGGGTAATTGTCTGCTCTAGGCTTCAGGTTTTAGAAATGAGATATAAATAATAGGGGCATCACAATGGGCTATGGGGTTGTAATTCAGGTTCTGCTTTCTCTCCCTGGGTGTGTCATCTAATCCTTACCCTAAGAATGTGCTTTCTGTTCCAGCATTTTTTAGGAACAGCTTGGCTCATGGCAGACTTCCTTAGTTCTGTCTGGACTGGAAGTGTAGCTTCCCTTCTACCCACCTAGGACTACAGAGAAGAGTGCCATGTACAGGTTACTGCCTTTTTTTTTTTTCTTTTTTAAGTTACTGTACTTCACCTGTATGACCTGGGCCCATGTCACCCTCCACCAATTCTTCTGGCCTGCCAAGCCGCACTTGGCTTAGGTGGCACAGTATGTCAGCCTCTTACCTCTGTACACCTTTATTTCTTTGTGCTGTGCCCATAGGTGTGGCATTGCTGGCTGGGGTCAGGGACTGCCACAGGAGACAGGGCTTCTATCCTTGTTACTCTCCTTGTTATTTGGTGGCTGCACCTTTTACTGTCACTAAGATACTAGGTTTACCTGGTCCTTTAAAGTCATCTAATGAAGCAAAGTAGTGGTGGTTAAGATCTCAGAATCTGGAGTTTGAGTCTTTTCTTTATTAGTCGTATCACCTTGGGAATCACTTGGTCCAGTTTCCTCATGTGTAAAATGAACAAAATGACATGACCACCTTCATTGGGCTCTCACGAAGAATAAAGTGAAGCAATACTTTTAAAGAGTTGGTTTATATGCTAACACAGTTGGCTGCATTTACCATCATTCTTATTCTTTCTCTACCACTGCAGGAGGGAAGAGCTCCAGGTGCCCATTTGTCAGCTTCTTCCTGTGATACTTCTCACCCAGAGTGGCATGGAGGGTGCTTATTAGAATCTACCTTCCTTGTTACTGCCGTAAGGCGCCCCCCCCCCCCATCCTCCTCCAGGGCGTGTCTGGAAAGAATGCCCCTCTGGCTTCTAGGTGTTTGTCAATTCCACCCGGACTTCAGAGCCAGGGCTAAGCACCACCATGAGTCTTAGTAAGAGTGATTTGGTTGCAGGGAGGAGCTGTCTCCTTAAGCCAGCTGAAGCCAAGAAGAGAATTTTACTTTGGGAAGCTGGGATATTCCATGCACCTCAAGGGCAGGAAGTATACCTGATTTGGAACCAGGGATTGGGAAGTCAGGAACCTGAGTTGTAAGTACTTTCTCCTTGGGCCTGCGGGGGTGCCTTCTCACTTGCCTCTCTAGTGGACCAGCTTTCTGTCTGAGCATGCATGAGGCAGGAGGAGGCTGCCCAGCCCTCTTCTAACACATTCTTCAGTTTGCATTTCCAGCATCAGTTAACAAGCTCCTCTGTGCCCTAATTACAAGTTCCCTGGAGAGAAACAGACCAGTTCAGCTAGGTCAGCCATCCGCTGTGGTCCATAGTAGTGAGGAGAGTGGCTGGGGTGGTGCGAATCGTCTCACCTGTTGATGTGGACAGACAGGCCCAGACATCTGGACATGACAGTCACTTGCACACATGACATAGCTCTTGTTCTTCTGGCCAAAGGGAATACCTCTCTCCTCCCACAGCCAGCTCTGCCAGGCATATACAGACTGAGGCTCCAAGCCAGGTCTTCCAGAATAGCCACGCCCTGCATATCAGGCTTCATAAAATCCCCAGTTGGTTTCACATTTCTGGGTTACACAAACAACATTTTCTCAAGAGGGGTGATTTCATGTACAGGTGATGTGGGAGATGATTTTAGGTGGTATAGGGACAATATATTTTATATAGATAACTATTTTAATTGCAAAACATATAACTAAGGACCCATCCCACAGCTAATGCGTACAAAATTTCCTTTCATAATGTAAGTAAAGGTGAGTTTATTTTAAAAATTTATGGGTTTGATTTAAAAAAAATTGAAGGTGGAATGTGAGGGGTTGAAGTTGAGAAATGCTAACTGGTGGTGTTAGAGCAGTGGGCTTACCAGGAAACCTGGGATATCCTTCAAACCACAGGCAACATTTTATATGTGTGTCTCCCTTTTTTTCATGGGAGATAAGTGGGTTTAAAACTTCATTTGGTTTAAAAATTGAATGTACATTGGAGCATTCTGAGGGTAATTTTTTAGAAATTGCAGTTTCCCTCCCCAGCAATTTTGTTGTAGCATTTAGAATGACATGCATAAATATCCATTTCATATTTCGGTGACTAAAGTGGGTCTTTCTTGGACTTCATGCTTAAAGAGGCTCAGGATGCCCTAATGTTGAGAATCTGGTTTTGGCCCATCCTTAGGATTGTTGTTCAAACTGATAAAATGTTTTTGTCAAGAATTTCTGAGATCTTTGGACAAAACATTATTAGGTCAATTTATGTCACAAATTATTAAGGAGTTCTTAGTAAGGTGGCCCTTTTTTCTCTGAATGGTCCTATTGTGTTTGGATTTGGCCTTCTTAGACCAGGATATTGAAAAAGAACAAACTGAGGTTTAAGAGTTCAAGTCTTTGTGTGATCATAAATCTGTTATTAGAGAGACATGCTCAAGTGTTTGTGAGCAGCAGCAGCAGCTGCTGCTGTTGCCACTAGCCTTGTTGGAGTGTGTCCATGCAGCAGTAGGGTGGACAGAGCTGGGCTTTGCCCTTCCGTTTAGAAAAGAGAGAAATCTTTTCTTTTGAATGGATCTGGATCTCTGCTTGTCCCCAAAGGCCATAATAAAAAAAAATAATAAACCTTTTTTTAAGCACCTGCAAAGTGCCTGGATTACCATATATGCATTTTCTTGTTCTTCCCCAGAACACTATGGAGTCTGATCTTAATTGCATTTTACAGATGAGGAAACTAGACTTAAAGCATAACTAGGGAGGAGAGTTGTTATGGCCAGCCTTCTGCCCTGGCCGTAGACCTCATGTTACCTGGGAAGGTGGTGCCAGTTAGTGGTGAGATCAGGCAGCCCCCACTTCACTTGGGCAGACAGAATACCAGAAAAGACTCCTTGAAGTGGAACTTGAGCTGAAGATGAGTAAACTGGATCTTGGAGTCAGTGTACAGGACTTCCTGAGATATATATTTTTTAATGTACCATTAATGTTTCCTTCATCTTTAAGTCCTCTTAACTATGTTACTGTGGACCAAGGGAAGAGAGGGAGAATTGCCCACACAGAGGCCATAGTGGTCACAGGCATGCATCCCTCCACCTTACCTCCAACTAGTTTGGTGTTGGTATCAGTGACTGGCAGCCTTCCTAAGGCAGAGCTTCTTAATGTGGGATCCATGTTCCGTGGAAGTTTCCTTCAATGGCCCATAAAAGATCTGTGAAATTTTATGTGCATGTGCTCATACTTGCAAGTGCACCTGTGTACTTTTCTGGGTAGTAGAGTCCTTCCTCTGTACTCTCCCAGCCAACTGTAACCCCGAACAGAGGCTTCACTGCCGGAGGAGCATTCCACTGCTAGACTGTAGCTAGGTGGTCTAGGTCCCTCCTCAAGGTATGGTTAGTGGGTGGCAGCATTAGTAGCATCTGGAGAGTTGTCAGAAATAGCAGTTGTGAGCTCCACCTGGTTCCTGTTAGCATTTTACCCAGATGATTTGTGTGAACACTAAAATTCTGTACACACTTGATCTGATGAACTCTGCCTGTCTGGAGAGTCAATTTCTGGTGCACCTCTGTGCTAGAAGGCTTTTAGAAAAAAAGCCACATTTCCTTACAGCATTTCTTTTTTAAAAAATTCATTTTATTGGTACATTTTAGGTCTACAATATAATGACAATCATCATTGGAAATTTGGACCTTTATTACATAGTCTCTCTTGGTTCTTATTTTTCACCCTTGCCCAGCCCTCCCTTCAACCCCTCCAGTCCTCCCTATTT
>NW_004624774.1:2037223-2074563 GCF_000247695.1 Heterocephalus glaber
GCTTTCATTGTGTTCCATAGATTCTGATATGTTGTATTGTCATTGTCATTTAATTGAAGGAACTGTCTGATTTCTTCTTTAATTTCCTCTGACGCATTGGTTATTCAAAAGTGTGTTGTTCAATTTCTATGTGTTTCTGAAATTCTTGGATTTGTTTTGCTATTGATCTCCAATTTCATCGCACTATGGTCTGATAATATGCAGGGGATAACTGCAATTCCTTGGCTCTTACTTAAACGTGTTCTATGAGTGAGTATGTGGTCTGTGTTGGAGAATGACCTGTGTGCAGCTGAAAAGAATGTGTATTCTGATTTTGTGGGGTGGAACACCCTGTAAACATCTGTTAAGTTCATTTGTTTAAGAGCTGATTGAGTTCTAGTATTTCATTTCTTATTTTTGTCTAGTTGATCTATCTATTTCTGACAGTGGGGTATTGAGGTCCCCCACTACTATTGTATTAGTGCTTATATGGTTTTTCATGTCTGTTATTATTTGTTTTATATAGTTGGGAATACTAGTGTTTTGTGCATATATATTTATGATTGTCTTCTCTTCCTCTTAAATTGTTCCCTTTACAAGGATGTAGTCCTTCCTTGTCTCTCTTAATTAGTGTTAGTTTGAAATCTACTTGATCTTCAAAGACGATAGCTACTCCTGCTTTTTTTCGGGTTCCTGTCGCATGGATTATTGTTTTCCACCCTTTAACTTTCAGTCTATGATTTTCTTTTTGAATTAAGTGTGTTTCATGTATGCAGCATATTGTTGGATCTGGCTCCTTGACCCATTCTGCCAGTCTATTTCTTTTGATTGGTAAATTGAGACCATTAACATTGATGGGTATAATTGAAACATATTGACTTACATTGTCATTACTTTTTCTCTTTGTTGGATTCTCCCCCTTTGCATTTAATTTCTTGTTGTGCCCAATAGATTCATTCTGCTGGGCTTTCTGAGCTTGTGATCCTCATTGTCTTTTCCTAGGATAGTCTCTAAAACTTTTTAGAGTGCTGGTTTGGTATTCATGAAGTTCCTCAGGTGCTCTTTGTCATGAAAGTATCTTATTTCTCCATCAATTTTGAAAGACAGTTTTGCAGGGTACATCGGTCTGGATTGGAAGCTATTTTCCTTTAGGACTTGAAATATGTCACTCCAAGCTCTTCTTCCCTTGAGGGTTTGTGTTGAGAAGTCTGCTGTGATTCTGGTAGGCTTTCCTTTGCATGTGATTCGTTTCTGTCCTCTAACTGCTTGTAGAATTTTGTTCTTCTGTTGGGTTTCTGGAACCTTAACTATTATATGCCTATGTGTAGATTTTTTTGATCAAGGCTATTTGGAGTCCTATATGCCTCACTTATCTGTATGTCAAGCTCTTTTCCCCTGCTGGGGAAGTTTTCTGCCATCACTTCTGTGAACAGTTTTTTTATGTCATCTGCACTCTCACCTGTTTCTTCATTGACTCCAATCAGTCTTATGTTATTCTTCTTTGCATCATCTAGCAGCTGCTGGATGATTTCTCATGTTCCCTTATAATTTTGAAGCAATCTTTCTTTTCCTGGTCACTAATTGCAATCTTATCTTCTATATCTGAAATTCTGCCCTCACATTGGCTCGTTCTACTGTGTAAACTTTCAGTGGAGCTTTTAATCTCCTGGCAATCTGTTTGCATGTGTTTTATGTATTCCATTTGTTTCCTATGTTGGGATTCCATCATGTTCCTCAGCTCCTCAATTTTTTTAATCTGTGTCCTCTAGATTTATTAATCATGTCTTGCACTATGGGCAGAATCTCTGCTGTTCTTAGAAATTATGTCTCTTTTCATTTTTTCCACGTCTCCTTTTATTGCCAGTTCACGGAGTCCAGGTGGTTGAGTATCAGATTGTTCCACCGTGTTTCCCTTTGGGGTTGCTTCAGGTGATCTGGAAGTCTGGTTTTGAGACTTGTTTACAAGTCTTCTCATTTCAGTGGTGGATGGAGAGGGGTGTGTGCTGCTGGTGCCTGTGTGGCTCACCTCCTTGGCACTGTGGGTGGCTCTGCTCCTTGGTGCCGGGGGCAGTGGTACAACAGCCTGGAAGGCTCCTCCTTGGTGCTGGGGACAGCTCTCTCCTTACAGCATTTCTAGAAAATAGAGTGCCTCTATGTATAATGTTTCTCCTTTTTGTCCTTTTGTTATTGGTGCTCAGCTGATCATAGATTGAGTCAGAGCTAGATAAAGGGATTTTTGACCTTTATCTAGCTCTAATAGAGCTAGATCTGACATCAGCTGTTAGGTTGGCCATAGGTGCCTCCTGACCCAACTCTTTGGGGGAAATAAAAAGTTAGCAGTGATAAAACATTGACCTGTTAAATTTAATCCCCCGTAAGGCATTTCTTTTGAATGTCATTATGGGCTTTTTATGGGAAGTGATAGCTTTTGCTTCTCAGCTTGGCATGATTATTTTGGAGAGGTCTTTGCTGGTTCTTTTTCTTCCTCTACTTGGTTTTTGCCTAGGAATTTTTATCTGTCTGTTGCAATGACTTTTGAAGAATTGCCAATAATAGGGCAGATTAGTTGTGTATTTGTCTGGAGAGTTGCCTGGTTACTCACGGTTAATAAACACAGCCAGCTGATGTCCAGGTATCTTCAGGTTTACTATTATATGTGTTCTGGCTATATTCACACTGGACTCTGTTCATCTCTGAAGGAGAAGGTTGTTCTCATTTTGGTGTGTATTGATCCAGCACCTCCTCTAGTTAAAGGTGAATTTTAATTCACTGTTGAACATCAACTCTCTGTAAGTATGTGGGTGAAAAAACCCTGCAGGGTTGAATCTCAGTATAAGTCCTTTGTAGGAAACAAATATAATATGATACCCAATCTATTTTTTTGATTCCTGTCACAATTAAAATCCATTCTGAATTACAACAAAGCATTTGTCTTTTTTTATTGTGTGTGTTTATTTTTGGTCCTCATCTGGAACATTTGATGCCTTATTGGTTACATGGATGTCTGCTAAACAGACGAGTTGTTGAAGCCAGAGCCCCACATGATTCCCTGTTTACCCTACATCTCTAGCACAGTGCCCAGCACATGAGGAGCAGTCAGTGAATATTTGCTGAATGACTGAGCCATGAGACACATATTGTACTTAGTGCTTGAAATAACTTTTTGTCATTTAATTCTCTCAATGTTATGAAGTAGGTGGCATCATTCTTCCCATTTTATAGCTGAACAAACTTATAAAGTCTCTTGGCCAGCATCTCTCGGCTGTTGAGGGAGGAGTGAGGGGTTGCCTCCATGAGCATCTGAGCTTGAAGCTCATGCTAGACACATGAACCTTTAACTCTCCCCAGGCAAGGGCACTGACCTACAGAAAGCCATGGTATACATGGGGCCATGGCTTCTGGAGGGCTCCTTAAAATGGTCCGCCTATACAGATACAAAATGTGGGCCACCCTGATGTCTGCCAGAAGTCAGCATTCATGTGCCTCTCCCTTCTAGGTTTTTCTCTTCAGCCTTCTGCAGAAGTAAAAGCACAAATGGCTGAGTATGTTTCTACTTCTCCCTCTGTCCATCTTACTAAAGCCTGTGTCTAGGGGCTCTGTGACCTTAGACACCACTCTCTTTATTTTTGGAACAAATTAAATTATCCCGTGTAATCTAATGTTGGTGGCAAACATCTCAAAGCATTGGTCACAAATATTGTGAGGGAAAAATCAGTTTCCCTTCAGAAGACTTAGAGCTGAGTCTTGTTTGAGACAGTTTTTTAGATTATCCTAAAAATTAGTGCTCTACAGTCGTACTTTAATAGAAATGTCATTGTGTGCATGTTAACACATACCTGACAGCAGTAATTGCTTGTGACAGCTTGTAGCTTACTGGTAGTTATTTAAAGGCAGTCTTGCTTTAGGTTTCTTCTCCCTATCACTGCTTTGGACAAAATGATTTGTTTCTGCGTAAGGCCTGTCTCGGCAGAGCTTCCACCATTTAGAAGTGGGCATCTTATTTGTAACCCTTAAAAGATCTGTGGTTTACAGATAAGAGCAAAGTAATAGATGGATATTATAAGTAGTTTGGGGTCATTTCACCTGTTTTTTTCCTGTGGTCCTGAGCAGGGTGTGACTCATGCATGCACATTTTGAGATAAACTCCATGATTAGTTTCACATCATATTTATTTGTTTGTGGAACACAATACAAGCTTCCAAGTTGGTTACATTTTTGGTTACATTTGCTGCAGTGCACCCTCTCCCTCTCTGTTTTGATTTTATTAGTACATGTTTGTGTTAATAATGTTTAAATTCCTTGTATGGTGTTGGTACATGTATATAACATGTCTTGATTCCTTTTTTCTTCCCCTTTCCTCCTCTTCTCCTTCCTCTGTTTCTTGAGTCTCTTCCCATTTGAGAAGTGTATATCTCCCTACTTCCTATTATCTATCTTTTATTTTGCTCTTTATTTATAATTTGGGCTTCTCATCTAAGATATGATTATTTAAACTTGTGTGTCTGATTTATTTCATTTAACATGGTTTCAAGGTGCATCCATTTTCCTACAGATTACTCAAATCCACCTTTCTTTATGGCAGAGTAGTACTCCATTGTGTAAAAGCACCACATTTTCTTTATCCATTCATTATCTGACAGCTGCATCCTGGGATATTCCTGTGAGCTGAGTTCCTGAGAGTATGTGTTGTTGCTTGTTGAGCAAAGCTGTCTATCTGTTAGTTAGTTCTTGTATTTGGCAGTATGGGAGCATTTGAAAAAGCCCAGGGAACTAAGTCTGGATTAGGAGGCATAGTCTTTGAGGGTTGCCCCTTGCCAAACATTTTACCTGATTCTCTTTGACAGGCAGAGCTGGAAGTGTGTGGGCTCTCCTAGCCCTGGAACCTGCCAGTCTAGCTGATCATCCTGCAGGGCAGCAGCCCTGGCAGCTGTAAAAACTCCAGATTGGGAGCTTGACAGGTGATTTGTTAAATTATTACCCATGGCCTCTGGTGCCAGGCAGCATGGAGCTGGGCAGGATTAGAAGGATTACACAGCCAGCAAAGGTAGGAGGGGTGACTGCTGGCTGCCACCAGGCCTCCTTGTTGAGACAGCCACAGACGGTGGTCCTTGAAGTTGTATCTCTGGCTCTGCAGAACATATAAAGAATGAAGGATCCAAGCACAATGCATTGGCTGTAATAGGCTTTTCGAAACCCTAATAATAGGTCACGGCACCAAGAATGCCTAAAATTTCAGCAAAATATGCAGGAACTCTATTTTAAGAGCTAGGGAGAATCTATCATATGTTAAGTATTTATTGAAGGTCATTGGTCCTTTGCTACTGCAGGCAAAGCAGTAGGCTGGTACCTTTTACTAGTAGCTAGTAAAAACAGTCCAGCAACTCTTTTCCCTCGCTTAGAAGTATCCATTGTTTCTTGTGTGTGAATTCTGTATTCTAATTTCCCTACAGCTAGAACAAGAGGTACCCTTCTCTCTCCCTCATGCTTGGGAAGTGGGCTGTCCTGTGGGGAGAGGACCAGCCTTTAGGGTCCTCCCTCTCTGGCTCCACATCCCTGTCCCTATGCCCATCTCCAGCAGAGGGGCCCTGAGTGAGGCACTAGCAGTGAATGTCCCCATGGCCGCCTCCTGAGAAAGCTCCTAACACCCCTCTAAGTAGCAAAGGCTGTGGTGAAGAATGCCATGCTCTAGCTGTAGATCTTGGGGATAATAACTGTGCCTCCTTCATGGGATAATTGTAAGGATTTAAATCAGTTAATATATTTGAGGTGATTCTAACATTATCTAATATATGACTCATATTCTTTATTTATGAATGGATCAATTTCTTTTTTTTTGTAGTACTGGGGATTGAACTAGGGCATTCACACTAATCTACATTCCCAGACCCGTTTTTTATTTTTAAATTTTGGGACAGCATCTTGCTAAGTCACCAGATTGCCCAGGATGGGTTTGAACTTCTGATCTTCCTTCCTCAGCCTCCTAGAGTGCTGGGATTACAAGTGTGTGCCACCACATCCAGCCCGACTCTTTATTAGTAATCATAATCATTACTATTTCTACTGCTACCATCATTGTTATTGAACAAGGGTGGGATCATTGCAGTGGCTTGTTAGGACATTTCTCTCAGGGGGAGGCCGTGTGGACAGAGAGGCCTCTTTCATTCACTGCCCTTCCGATGGAGGTGTATGTGGGGACAGGGATTTGGAGCCAGAGAGGGAGGACCCTAAAGGCTGGTCTCCCCCATGGCACAGCCCAGGAGAAGGCCTCTCCTTGGAGACTGCCTGGGTGTCAGAAGCAGAATGGCCTCCTTCAGTTTAATTTCTTCCCTGCCCACAGGCCACCTAGAGTTCAGAAGGTTATTTTTCTATTGTACTTCATTAACAGAACAATAAATTCCTTCTAGGACATTCAGAACTTTAAAATTAAAAAAATTGTTTTGAAAAGCTAAGTTGACAGCACTGACTGAAGGATATGGCAAGAAGTAGTCAAAAGCCCATGTTCTATAAGATACTCTAAAAAGCCTTTTCTGTTTCACGGAAATACTGGATCAGTGAGGAGGAAACTTCTCCTGAACCAGAAAGTATCATTTATAGATGTCCTTGATGGAATCAGTGAGAATTTAGGTTTAAACTCTGCTGGCGACAATGTTGCTTTTCCTTCTGTCTGTCTGCAGGCTGGGATTTGAGGAATTCTATTCATGATGCATGTGAGCAGTTTGTTGTGCCCAAGGAAAGATGATGAGGAAGAGGTCAGAAGACCTACATTTTGTTATGGATTTGCGAGTCATCCTGTGGAGAGTTACTTCTGTGCTTTATTTATAAAACTAGAAACTGTTCTAGCTTCCAACTGTGTTAGTAACCAGTGAGACAGTGCTGTACTGGGGGACTTTTTTTTTTTTTTAGAGGAAGAAGGTATGATACTTATTCAAATTGTGTTTCATATAGTTAATGGGCTAGTGAACTGATACTACCCTCTATTACTGTTAGGGAGACAGTGCTGTTTCCTAGGTCAGATTTCCTGAGAGCTGATGGTTGGCCATACGGTCAGCACAGTGAGGCCAGTATCCAGGTCCTGGGTGAGGTGCTTTACATCACTAACTTACCTAATCCTCACCACAATTCTACAGTGTAGGAGTTGTCACACCCATTTTGTGGAGCAGGAAATTAAAGTTTAATAAAAGCAAAGTAATTTATTTGAATCACACAATGTTGGTCATTCATGGAGTGGCCATTTATTGAGTTACCATTACGTGCCAAGCCCCAGGGTTATCATGGAGAGCGAATCAGACACTGGTTGTCAGTGCAGTAGTCAGGATGCCCCCTCCATCACTGGGCTTCACACCATGACTTGTCACCACCATACTCGCTCGCACAGAATTTTAGTGGTGGAAGAAACAGGGCTTTCTTGAGACCCCTTAGCTGTAGCAAGTCCCCAGGTCCCTGGTCACATCACTGATTGTGGAATTACTCTCAGCATTAAAGCCCAGAGGAGTCCATAGTCCTGTTGGCCTATTATTACCCAGCCCTGCTGTCTCTTGCTGTTACAAATGCCAAGACTTTATAACTTTTAAATACTTGATTAAAAACCTATTATAAATGTTAGGGATGTCCCTGCTTTTAAAAACAGAGGATGCTGAAGCAGAAGCCAGCTTTTTTTCTTGATCTCTCAGGTCTGTCATCATGTGCTTCATTGATGTACTGTGTAATTTTGAGTCTGGATGTTTCAGTTTTTCATTTTCTTCAATGTGTCCATTGTCACCTCACCTGCCATCACACAGATTTTTGCCAAATGCTTCTCTCTCTCTAGGTTGGCTGTTTCTGATCTGCTATGAATGAGGAGACAGGGTTTCTGGGGTTTTTATTCTATTTTTTGTTATATGAAAAGCAGGAAATTGTTAGATGAGACCTGAGGAACAAGAGTCACTGGCTTTGTGCCAGCCGCCTCTGCATTTGGCCTTGTGGCTGACTGTACCATGGTCCTATGTGCTGTGGTTGTGGTCTTGCTGCAACCCTGAGCTCTGCTGGAGGTATTGAGAGCTCAGTGGTGGTAGTAGCATCTTGTGGTATTGGTTATGGAGGTGGGGCTGCATGACCATGATAGTGTTCAGGTAACCTTGTAGAGTGTGGGTTAAGAGCATGGGCTAGGAAGACTGGGGTTCAGTATCTCCAGCAGAGCTCAAGGTTGTAGCAAGACCACAGTTACAGCTGGGTGGTTGCTAATAGACAAATGTAATGTAGACGTCAATAGTGTGGGCACTTGAGTTAATGTAGGGGTCTGTCCTTGGCTCTGCCACTTACTCTTTGGGTGACTCAAGTCTAGAAACTGCTGAGGGTATAATAGAACCTACCTCTCAGGATTGGTGAGAAGATTAGATTAATGCATATACAGGGTTTCAAACAGTGTCTGACACATGTAAGTGCTCAGTAGACATCGACCCTTACTACCCAATGACTCCCCTGGGATCCAGGCAGAATTGATTTTATTATTTAAGTGTTGTAGCTTATGTTCTGCCCTTCTGCCAAGCACCACAATTGGTTTCATGATCACTCTTGCTGGTCTTTTTGTTCCTATGGCTTTTCTTGGTCTACCAAAGACTTAAGTGGGACCAGCAGACGATTTTTTTTGAGAATAGTTGCACATTCTATTCTGAGAGGTAGACCCTTTGCTTTGTGAGGTTCCCTGTATCAAGTTTCCTCTTTAGGTCAGAATTGTCTCCTTATCTGGTCCTCAGCCTGGGCCTCACCGACCTCCCTGGCAGATTATATGAAATGCCAGAAATATTCAGGAGATGAAATATCCATTAAAAATGGAAAGTGTTCTCTTCTTTGACATCTGTACCCATTTTTATGGGAAAAATTTTGAGTATTTGTCCCCTCTGTATTATTCCATTTTTACACAGTTAATTATTTTTATCATAATCTTTTCTTGGTGGGCTTATAGTATATGCACCATGAAATGAGTCATTAAGGGTTAGGATTTTTTCACTTTCTTTATATTTCTTTTAAGCACAGTATATAGGTGATAAACTACATCCTTGCTGGTCAATTCTAAAATGGTTGAGAAAATGAAGTGAAAAGGAAAAGCATGGAGAAGGAAATCAACAAACATGTTTTTATATTTTCTAAAGGATGTTGCCTTTTCCCTAAAGCGAATTTCTTTTTTCATTCCCTGATACCTAGTTATAATTAAAATACTGAGTGTCTTTGGGAGAATTTAGGAACAAACGGTTTGTCCTCATGAGGCATCAATTGTGTGCAGAGGACCAGTGATTAACAGTTGCCAGGATAACAGGAATAGTTTGGTTTTGCAAGGCTTTGTCATGTGAGGGATTACCTCTGTAATTGGGAGGGGAATGGCAGACTCCCTGGAATTCTCAGGGAGAGTTACTGTTTGGTCATATGTGGAGTTGCCCATATCTGGACTTAGCCTTCCCCTGCGAGACACTGCTCTGTGTCTCGCAGGGAAAGGGATCATCGCAGATAGCAGGCCCCTCTTTAACCCTCCACCATCTTGATCCTTGTCTTCAGCTTAAAGCAGTCGGAATAACTGCATATGATTTTACCTAGTGTTTTTGTATGCTCCTGATTCCCACTGTTGCTGTGTGTGCCACTGTATTTCAGAAAAGAAGGCCCACTTTGATTATATAGGTTAGTGAGTGCTGGTGTTGTATTGAGTCCAAGAAAGGCTGGTCATGATAAGGGGAGGAAGCTCTGAGGTTCCTGTAAACTTTCCTCTAAATTTCCAAGGTTGGAACTTGGTAGAAGAGAGAGATGACCACGTTCCATCTTCCTCCCTACAAAGGACTAGGCGAGGACGACTATGTCCTGGATAACATCTGCTGCCTCTGCATGATTAAATAGGGCCCTTTTCTCATAGCCATCCTTTGTATGGATCACACATGTTTCTTTGAAACTTTTGTCAATAGGAATGAATGTCAGCTTCCAGTGGGTTTTTGTGGTAAATCACGGTGAGTGAGGCCACCTCCTCCTTCATCCAAATCAACAGGAAAGAATGGTTCTATGGATGGTTCTTAAAACCCCTACCTTATTCACTTCAAAAAGCCACAGACAGGCAGAGCAGAAGTCACTTAAGATTGTCCACCACCGTGGAGAGAAAAGTGCCAGATGATGTAATGGTATCTATCTCTGGCTGCTTCCCGCAGTAGATTGAAAAACAACAGTGATAACAACAACCTTTGAGGTTAATTGGCTAGCATTAGATGTGATAATTAGGAAGAGTGTAAAACCTAAAAGTAACCAATGATGAATTTCTCCAGTGTCATCTGGCTAAGTAGGTAACAAAACAGAATGGGTGTTCGGGTGTGTCTAGCCCTCTCTGTCACCTCTTTCCATCTGCCATAGTGGCCTGGTGTTTTCACTTTATGACTCTGTTATGTTTTTTTCCTCATCACGCAGGGGATGAACCAATTCAGAGCATGATCTGCTGTTTCCACTAAATATAGCTAGGAAGTAGCACAAGCAAGACTCAGGCCCAGGGATTTTTATTGTTACCTTGGGGAGAGATTAAAGGTGGATGCTTTAGACTTGATGAGAATAGTAGGAAGAGGCAATTGGTATGAGGAAATATTGCTACAGGGTGAACCTTTTCAAGCCTTTGTGAGTTAAGTCATTTCCCTAGAATGTTGGCCAAGCCTCAAGAACACAGCACGTGGGGATGTTAATCATGTTCAATAAATGTCAGACAGCATCCACAGATTTATAGGTTTGTAAATCCAAAGAAACTGTTATTAAGGTTTCTTGCAAGCCCAGGATTGCTAACTATTTTTTAAAACAGTTCTAATAAAATAGCTCATCACTGTCTAATATTGTTTAAGTATCTGGCTGAGAAGGAAGATGATTTTGGAATACTTTAGTGTAGTGGAGAGTGACTATGGCAATGATTAAAAATTATTTTGTGGTGATGATGAGTTGTGGTAGAGGGCAGGAGAAGGAAGTACAAGATTTCTAAAACTCAGGATTTTCTCACTTGTGCTAAATTTCCACAGGTTTGAGATAATTTCTCAGAGTATATTACTAGCACTCAGACTTCTTCCATAATTGTGGTAACCTCAGAGTGGAGACTTAACTTTTAAAATTAATGATGCGGTGAACTCAGACTCTTTAATTACTATAGCTGTGCAGGTGGATAAAAAAAATCAGCCTTCAGAAAGTGTTATTGATAGTGTCAGATGGCACTAGGGCTAATTGACCAGACTAGCATGGTTTTGTGTTTTCTTCCTAATCAGTTCACATGGGTGACAGAGGGAGAGAGAGTATGACTGTGTAGCCCCTGGAAGTCAGTTAATTTGCCATCACAAATAACTTTGGCCACTGTAATTAGTCACCTAGCCAGTTCCATGTTCTACCCCTCTCAGTTTGTAGCAGTTCTTGATACCTGATTCCACCTACACGCCTGCTCTCACATCTCCATAGCAACATCAGAATATACATGAGAGGTTTGTTTTTTCAGACAGGCAAATTTGACCTTGCAGATATGCTCCTTTTATTACTAAATATACAAAATGCTCTGAATACAAATTACACTAGTACCTGCCTTTTAGGAGTGTTTGTGGGGATTAAAGATGACAATCCATATAACATTCCTAGAATCATGATGCTTGGCAGATGTAGGTATTTAGCCTGTTAGTATCTATCTCTTGCTTTTTTTTTAAGTGTCTTTTTTATTAGTGTATGTTTGCAATACATGATAATTGCATTCATCTTGGGGAATTGGTACATACATACATACATATAACCCATCTTAATCATTTTTACTTCTCTTCCCTGACCTCCTGTTCTTATGCTTTTTGTGATTCCCTGCTTTGAAGTCTCCACCCCGTTGAAACAGTTCTCTTGAGGGTCCCACTGGTCATATAGGAGCCCGATCCAAATGCTATTTGATGACTGTATCTTGTGCTCTTACTGAGCACTGTCCTGGAAGCATTTCTTTTCTGGCTTTCATGGCACAGACTTATCTTGATTTTTCTACTACATTTCTGGACTTCCCTTGTTTCCTTTCCTTCCACAAGCTTAAATATCTCATGGTTTCTCTTATATGAGAAACCTAGAATATAAATAAAGAACAAAATAAAAAGATAACAGGAAATAGGGAGATAGTTCTTTTACAGATGGGAAGGGGACCAAGAAAGGGTAGGAGGGGAGTGGGGAGGGGAAGGGGATGGAAAAAGAACTGAGATGTGCTAATTACACGTACCAGCTCCCCATGAAGAGTATAATCATTATACACTGCACACATGTGCATATAAAAATTGAAAAAAAATAAATCTTTATCTCATCTTTTAACTTTAGTATTTCCATTTATTTATTTATTAGCTATTTTAAAGTGAATTACTTGCTCAAAGGGCACAAATATTTTTTAGTGCTTTGGGGAAGTCCTTACCAAGCACAGACATAGAGCACTTTCTGTGTGAACAAGGGTTGATCTTGGCTTTGGCATTGGAGGCAGAAGAGATAAGGCCAATGACTTGAGAATAAGACATGGCTGCTCAGAGTTTGTGTAATCTACCAAGGAACATATACATAGGAGCACAGAAGCTCAGAGGATCTTTTATTTTATAAGTGATTTACCCAGGTTTTTTGAGAGCAACCTGGAAATTTCAAACCAGTAGTTCAACATACTGTAACATTGGCATTGGAGAGGTTTCTGGGCCATCTGAATAGTCCTCCTTTTGGCAAGCGAGATAGGTATTCAAATTTATCAAGCCCTGCTTTTCAAACTAGTTTTGTATGTGTTACATGCATATGCTTCTTAGTAGATTTTGTTTAGGGAACTAAAAATTATGAGCATGGTAATTTACTTCTCATAGCCACATACTTTTGTTTCTCAAAGAGGTTTTGCCAAGAGAGACTTATTTAAAACTCTTTAAAATATAAGTTTATTGTATATCCAGAAAAGTGCACAAGTTAGAAGTGTACATTCTGGTAAATTATCATAAAGTGAACATACCCATGTAATTGCTTCCCAGTCTAAAAAATAAAAATTATTAGTGTCTCAGAAAGCTCCTTTATCCTCTTCACTCCATCCTTCCTCTCCTAAAGTAAACACAGTTTCTGACTTTCGGCAACCTAGATTTTGCCTATCGAGTGAGTGTTAAGCTTTTGATCTTTTGGAAGCTCACTTTAAAATTAAGTTAAACCCCTGAAAGTCTACATGTGTCCCTTATCCATTGTGGTATAACCAGTTACCCAGGCCTTTGAGACTAAAGGTGACAGTAGTGTTGTTTCTTGTGACTCATTGGGTTTGCTGAGTGCTTGTGTTGGCTTCTCTGGTTGGGGTCAGCAGGCTTCTCCCCCTGAGGTGTTTCATTCTGGGCTTCTCCAACTACAGTAGTTTCAGGGCAGCATTTCAAAAGAAAACGATGGAAACTTTGATGCCGTGGCAGAGTCACTTCTCCCACCTACCGTGGTCCAAACAAGTCAGAAGGCCAGCCGAGGTTCAAGAGAGTGAAGTAATCAGTTCTACCTCTGGATAGGAGGAACAGCAAAGTCACATTGCAAAGGAGTGTGTGCTAAACATGGCTGGCCATGAAACAATTCACCATACCCCCCACAAGCACTATTTACTCCCTAATAGACCAAGATTATTGTTAACACAGAACTGTGTAATATTGAGACTCTGTTCTACCTGGTTCATGTTCAGCACTGTCATGTGAAAGAGCCAAGTGGCTTGTGGGTAGGTAGGGGGCGTATTTGTCTTTATCTAAGAGGATTGGATCAGAAAAAGAAGTACTTTTAGGACTGACTTTTCTTTGTTTCTGAAAGAAACACCATTTTCTTCTTTCTCTCTCTTGGCAATTTCTTTGATTATTTGAAATAGCCGCTGCTTATCTCATGGAATGATTTAAACTATTGCTTTACCAACATGAGAACTCTTGTGGAGTTGAAATGGGTGCTCTTCAAAGCACATAGTATCTTGAATCATCAGAGGTAGGATTTGTGACACAGAGACCTCTTCTCATTCCTTCTGGCTGTCAACTCTACTCAGCATGAGGAGATATTCAGGAGGTTTATTTATCTGATTCGTAAGTCCTGGAATATCTATGAAAATGAAATCCTGAAGCAAATATCAAAGCTATTTGTTGATACAAGAAGAATCTCTGACTCATCAGAAATATCTGATTGACATATTATCCACATAGATGCTTGTGGGGTGATTAAGTTTCACATTTTCTTTGGATTCATCTTTTATCCAGGTGGCTTTTCAGAACTGAACAAAGAAGTGTTTGGATTTGATTTGTGATTTGGTTATAATAAAAGCAAGGAGTTCTCTGCATTGAGCATTTTCTATGTGCAAGGAGAGCACTAAGTGTTTGGGAAACTAAATTAGTAACCATGGCTATCACATGGCACATAAAAGCCCAGTAATGATTAGCCAACAACACTAAGGGGTAGATAATAACCTTCATTGAATTGATCGTGTTCTGGGATTAAACTCTATAGGTAACAACTCAGTCTTTACAGAATCTATAAGCTTAGTTCTGGTATTGTACCCATTTTCTAGATCAGGAAATCCAGGTGCAGAGAGTCAAAAAAAATTCACAGCTAATAAATAGCAGAGCCAATATTTAAACCTAAGACAGGTTGTCTGAGTCCAAGGCCTTGGTACCTTCTCATTTCTCAGGACTGGCGTCTTCATAGAGGTTGACATGATGTCTGGATTGTTGGAGCACAAAGGCAGGATATCTGACCCTCTCCCACAGAGCTGCACCACCCTCTGTTGTTTAATTCCAGGGCCAGGCACCCCAGGCAAGGGTTCTGAACTGGCTGCGCCAAGTTGCTGCTTCACTCAATTAATGATCTCTCTGGGGTTTTGGCTTCTCATTTAATCTATGGTTCCTTCTTCCCCTCTGAAGAGGAGAGCTGGCTTCCTCAAAGCCTGACAGCTTTTTTTCCCCTGTGATGAACTAGTCATATAAATCATTTTCAGCTTACTCTTTCAAGAAATGTTCTTTCTTTCAATATTGGAATTCAGTGTACCCTGGAAGGCAGGGGCTCAATGCCTTTGCCTGAGGGAGTATTAATTAGACCACCTGTTCTTTCTCTGTTTTAGAGCACGCTAAGCCTCCTATGCACTCAGGCTGAAGCAACAATCACCATGGCTTTCCTTGGCATTAGTGGATATTTTGACACTTCTTGAAGGCCTTCATTTTCACAGGAGGAGTTGGCTCTAGGCTACTTGGAAGAGTAAAGTTGGACTAGAACCATAGGGTACCCAGATTTAGTCTCCTGAGTTTGAAACTGTACAATGTAAACAAGTCTTTAACACTCATTGTTTTCTTACTTCCTTTCCCAGTTTAGAAAAACACTGGTCCAGATACTAGAAATGTAGGCATTTTATGCACATTATTTATCCTGTGAAAGAGTTATGTAAGATTGGTATTATTGCCCCTATTTTACAGATGTGGCAATGAAGGAGGGTTCTGTAACTTGCCACTCTGGGTAATTAGGAAGTAACCAAATGGTGCTGTGATTAGGGCTCAGGTTTTTCTGATTTCAAGTCTTGTACTTTTTTCTGTGTGACTTCCTCACGTGACTTGGCCTTCAAACACCCTTTAAATCTCTCATAGAACATATTTGGAGTCCAAAATAGTTTTTGTCTTAAAAAACCTGTCACCTGGATCTTGCTGTAGGAAATGTACTTTCTCCTCCTCATCCTCTGTACAGTTTTCCTCTGAATTTCCAAGATGAAGTAATGAAGGTTGGAGGCAAGAAGCCCTGGAATTAGGTTCCCCTAAGTTACTTGCCAAGAAATAAAAAAGAGTAGATGTCATGAGAAACTCTACCATTGTATCCCTGAGCTCTACTGGAAAGTTCTGTACTTCCCATGAGAAGAATTAAGAAAGAAAGGGAAGAAAGATCTTGGCAGAATTCTGTTTTTCACCCTGTCCCACTGTCCGAGCTCAGGGCTGTGGGTTCATGGCTTTGCTTTTTTCTTACTGCCTACCTTGCAGTTCCTCCTCCATTCTTCAGATGTGACATCTTGTTGGTCTTAATTCTTACTTGCACCTAACTTTGAGATGATAAGAAGGCCTACTTTTTAGGTTTGCAGTGCCTGATGGGGACCCTTCTTTCTCTTGTGCTCTGTGCTTGCCTTTTGGAGCTAGTCTATTCATTTTTCTGCAGTAAAAGAAAACTTTGAGTGAAATGAACATTGCGTATTTTGTCAGATCACTGGTTCCTGTCATGCCTTTTTGGGAACCATGGTTTATGAGATGTTCTGGATTGGAAGCTTTAGTAAAGTATTTAAATATACCTCAATTCATTCTTCTTTCTTTGGACTAACTCAAGCAGTACAACACATTTTTGAGTCTCAAATACTTCAGATGGAGTCAGAATTAAATAATAATTACATATATAATTTAACAGTAATATTCAGAGCTTTCATTTTTCCCTAAAGGGATATTGACAAGTAACAATCTGAGCTCGAAGTGTTGAGGATAAAATATTGATTTTTTTTTTTTTTTAGCAGAGTTTGTATGGTACCCTAACCAAGAAGTAAGATTGCATTTTCTTCCTCTTTTACCTCCTATTAAATGGAAATTACTTAAAGCCAGGCTTTCATTGTCCCTAAATTTTGACTGAACAAAAACAAAAAAATTCAGAGAAAGTAAATTTTCTAGTGAGATTGCCAAAGGCAGAGTGATGAGAACACAGGTGTTAGACCAAGTAAACCTGGGCTAGAATCCAGGTTCTTTCACTTCCTGGTAGTGTCACTCAAGACAAGTTGTTGAACTGCTCTGAGTTGGTTTCATTATCTTGTACAATAATGCCTACACTTCAAGATTGTTGTGAACATTAAAAGCAATGGATTAACAGCCGGGGATTTAGCTCAGTGGTTCCACCACTTGCCTCGCAAGCACAAGGTCCCGAGTTCGATCCCCAATACAAAAAAAAAAAGAAAAGAAGAGAAATAATGCATTAACTCTTTAGGTCAGTATCTTGCACATTGTGGGAGCTTAATAAATAATAGCTCTTATTTTGTCTACTACGTATGCACAAAACATATGGGGTCTATGTCCAGTAGCAATCACCTTTGGAAAAGGGAATCTTTGGGATTATACAATCTGAGACTTGTATTATACAGACAAGGGAATGGAAACCTAGAAGAGTTAAATGACTGTGTCAAAGCTGTGGAACTAGTTAGTAGGAAAACTGAAACTAGGACCCTATACCTGACTCATAGTTTATGCTCTTTCCCTGTCATCATGACTAATTTGGTCTGGATATTTATATCAATATCTCTAGGGCAGAGTTTCCTGTAATTACCTGGGGAAGAGGGATAGTGGGATTATGGTTAACAAAGTACATTCCTGGACTCCATCCTAAACTAATGACCCCACTCTCTGGTGGTATAATCAGAGATTTGCATGTTAAAAAATCACCTCAGATGATTTTTATATATCTTATGAATTTACATTTGAGTTTGATATGAGTTATTTGTGTTGACTATAAATTTGAACCTCTTTGCCTTTTTGCTGTAATTAAGAGTTGATCTTCACAGAGTGGCTCCAGAGAGGTCATGACCCTCAGTCGAAGAAACAAATTCTGTTCTAATAATGCTAATAATGACACTAATGGCAGTTACCATCTGTGGAATGCCCCAGCTATGGTCTTAGTACCTTCAGGCACTTGAAGAGTACTTGGGACATAATAAGCACTTTGTCAGTGTTAGCTGTAGTAATCTCATTTAATCATCACAGCAATCCATTGAAAGTTATTATTGTCTGTTTTACAGTTACAGTAAACTAATATACAGAGAAGTCAGATAACTTGTCTAAGGCCACCCAGCTGTTATATGGCAAGGTGTTACTAGAACTCATGTGTCTGATACTGAAACCCAAGTGGGATAGTAGACAGTGTATGCAAAATATTTTTCAACAAATACTAAAAGTTAGAGAGTTTCCACATTAAAAGAACACCTGTCTAGGTTTAGTTGATACTGTCTGTTGAGACAGAGCCAAGAGAAGCCTCACACTGCTAAATAATCCCTATTCTTGGTTTATTCAGAGTCAAAAAAGGTTTTCCTGAAGGTGAAGAAGCTGGCAAAAAATAATTTGTTTAAAAGAAAAATGTTTTCACCTTCAGTCTCTTGTATATATGAAATGGACAATGAACAGCAACTGACTGAAGAGCCAGACTCAGCTTCTTGAAGACCGAAGAGCTCAAGACTGAAAGCCTCCGAAGGCTTTATGTACTGTGCAGTTTTCTGTTGCTTCTGCTGGTTGTTTTATCCTTGACCCAAAGTTGAAGTTTTATATACTGAGCCCATCACCTGCACATGGGATTGAAGTTATTCTCCCTCTCCCAGCCTCATGGAACTTGACCTTGAGGCTTACAGGAGAGGGACTGTTACTATTGGTCTTACGTATTGTTCCAGCTATTGTGGCTGAATGAAAAACTACCTCAAATTTGGTGATTTTAAAACAGCAATATTTAATTTTCCCATTAATCTACCATCTGGACAGGATTTGTCAGGGATACCTCTTTTCTGCTCCATTTGGCCTTGGCTGAGTTTGCTGGAGTCCCAGAATCATCTGAAGCCTCATTTATTCATGTCTGGCATCTGGGCTGGGTTGAGAGGACGGAACAACTTGCGGCGGTGGATTGCGGGAGCAACTCTTGGTCTCTATGGGGTCTTTCTGTTTCACTCTGGCATGGTGGCTTCACACTACAAAGTGATCTGGGCTCCAGAGTTGTGCTCAGAGGAGGGGTGGGGTGGGCAGATGCCTTTGTTGCCTCTTACAGCCTAGCCTCTGACTCGAGCAGTGTCACTTCCACCATATTCTTTTGGTTGAGGCAATTGCAGGAGTCTAGCAGGTTCACAGGAAGGGAACATAAAGTGCTCTGCTTGACGGAGGAGTGCCCAGTTCTCATTCATTGTAAAAATACAAGGGATAGGATCTATTGCTGGGGCTGGCTTTCTTTGGAAAATATAATCTGCTACATGTGTTGACTGTACTCCTGCTAAATGGACTCATTCAGTGCCTGAGTGGTTTACTGAGTCCCTGTATCCTCATAGTTAGTGTGATTTATGAATTTGCAGATGTTAAAAAGGCTAAACTTATAAGTTTTGGGATGGAACTTGAACTTTGTTTACTCAAAGCCATGTAAATATATGATGGGCAGTGGCTGGCAAAATTTTACCTCGTCATGGAGGAATAATAAATAGAATGTTTTTTTCTTTTAAGAGGAAATAAATCCTTAGTCTTTGCTCAGAAGCTTAGGAAACCTTGCAAAGCACGTAGTCATTGTGAATTTTTTGACAATTGTTTAATAGGGCCTAAAATATTTTGGAGGTTTGTGAATAAGACAAATAAGAATCTATTCTTACGAAATTTAGAGCCGTGTGGAAAAGAGACAGTAAACAAGAAAATGGGCAAGAATGACTAAGAATTTCAGATAGTTGCAAGGTTCTTAGATGAATGGGAAGCTCTCAGGACAGGTGGTAGTTGCCATAATGTCATTTGAGTCTACTTGGCCAACAGAGTCATCAGAAGAGACATATGAAGAGTTTCATGTAGCCCTCTTCTGTACTTGATGCATGAGCTAGATGTACTTGATTTGTAAGCTAAAGTAGAAATTGTCAGGGAATAAGCACAAGCTTGTTCACAAAATTCTAGAGTTGAGTTAACCACCCCTTCAATATCTACTCTCAGTTCTTTTACTCCTTTTCCTCTCCAAAGAAAGCTTCAATAGTAGTAATGTAAGAAAATACAGAGAAGTAGTACTTTTATGCAGTAGATAGTAAACCCCTGGAATTTATTTTTTTCAATACAAAGTATGACAAATATAAGAAGAAATTTTATAAATTCATGAAAACTGAATTTGTAGTAGGTTATTTAGGGAAGTTAGTAGTATTAGGCTATGTCTGTCATCTTTTAAGGATACATATCAGGTTTTCCACATGATTGTCCTTTCATCACTTTATCTCATAATAATTATCAACCCCACAATAAGTATTAGTTGTGTTTGTTCTTTACATCAGCCTCTAGGGTCTGAGGATAAACTGGTAATCAGAGTCCCTCCTTTCATGTAGGCAGACAAAAAGAGCAATATGACAAAATAACTGTAAGCCCTAAAAATAGCCAGAAAAGAAAGAAATTCTGGGTTATAGAGAGGGACTGACTTTAGATGAAATGTCAGGGATGGTCTCCTTGACCACTGATGCTAGATATTCTAATGCTAACACAGTCACCTAGGCTGGAAAAAGTGTTAGTCCAAATCCAGGACATCACTGATGTCATGCTGCCACCATAATTGAGGAATGATTGGTTGAGAGTTGGGCAATACAACAATTCCTGAAGAGTATCGAGTCCTTATAGCCTTAAAGTTTATAAGAACTCTTTACCCCAGCTGGTATGATCCAGGGTGTCTACCTAGTGACATTGAATGAGGGTAATTCTACAAAGCTGCTTAGCCTCTGAGCCCCAGGTCTGATGGAAACTGTAGATTTCTTGGCTCTGCTTAAAGCTTGTCCCATGAGTGATAGGGAGCAATAGGTTTCAGAAGCCTGACTTCATCTTGGCTCCTATTTTTGTTGGATAGTGTTGCTAAGCAACAGATCCCTCAGCTGGAGCAACAGAGATGGCCAAGAGAAGTGGGTGGAGGCAAGTGAAGTAGAGTAGTGCTTGACTAGTGTTGAAGGATGACTTCTAGGAACAAAAATCCATAGCGTTTCACTGTCAGAGGGAGGTCTGATTACACAATTTCCCACATCCATTATGTCTGTCCCTCCCTCTTCTCTTGTGATCTCTGTACTTGGTTTTGGGGTTTAAGACTTTTGGTAGTTTGGTAAGAGCCCTGCATACTAGGGTCTGGTGGTAATTACAAGAGCAAAGTGGCCTGGTATATGAGAGTGCATTTTCCCTTGTACAGATCTTGAAGAGGAAAGGGCCTTTAAATGAGAACATTTGGTTCATATTATTTTGATTTGTATTAATGGGTTGGTTCCAAAGTCATGACTTGCTTTGGGAAATCTAATGGAGAACACTTGCAGGATATTGTGTGTTTGCTTTTTTTCCCAAGTGATATTTCCCTGTATTCTTTTTTTTTTTTTTTGGTACTGGGGATCGAACTTGGGACCTTGAGGTTGTGAGGCAGGCGGCAGAACCACTAAGCTAAATCCCAAGCCTTCCCTGTATTCTTATCTTCTTCTATAACTATTTAACTAACATTTAAAAAAATTTTTATCTTCTGAGAAGGCATCGTTTCTTAAAATTGTTCTTGAAAAAAAGGGGAGTGTGGAGTGTTTTGGGTATGTCAGTCTATGGGACAGAGAGTTTGTGGTCATATCTGTCCCCATTTCTTTCACCAGTTAATATTCACCTTGCATGTACTTCATGTCATTTATGTGTGCTTTTCAGTGTAGTTGGCCTGAGGGTTAGTGCAGTTTATCTTTGATTCTGCACCCAGTACAAGAAATATTTTGGATTAAGAGAGTCTGAAATAAGTTTGTTCCTGTGTTTCTGGAAGGACTAGTAGAAAAAATGTCTAGAGGTTTCATGGATGGAACCCAATGGTTGATCTAAAAATGCATAGTAGTAAGCATGAGATTTAGAAATCTTTTTTACCTCCTAGTCCTATGACTTTGAGCAGGCTACCTATACTTTCTGAGGCCGGTTTCCTATCTGTAAAACAGGCATGAGAATTCCCTCAAAATTTCATTCTGAAGACTGTACGAGATAATGTATATAAAAGACTTAACACATAGCATAAATGTTTAATAAATAAATGGCAGCTATTTTTGTTAATAATTATTTTCCATGTATAAACTTCATAAATTGTCCTAAAGGTGTGTAACTCTAGCTGGGAAGAGTGGGACAGAAGATTATCTTCTTTGAAGAATCCTATAAACTAGATGGATTTCTTACAGGGATAAAACGACTATAAATCATAGATTCCCCCAAACCTTTGTTCCTGCAAGCCCTGGCCTCCCAAAACCCTAACCTTTTCATCTGTTGGCCACTCTGGCTCAGAGTAGACCTGTATTACCTTTGACAACTTCTTATAGTTATCTTCTGGGCTTCTTTCTGTGTCTGGAAAAGCTTGCCATGAGCATTCTTCACTTAATCACCTTGGAGGTTTCCAAGACCTCTCAGCACCATAGATCTTGTTGGAGAGTTGGCCCAGGGACCCAGGCATGCGCCCAAATCTCGCTGGCTGCTGTGCTGGTGTTGGGTTCCCAAGCATACAGCTGGGAAAAGAGTGTGATCACTCCTGGGAGCCAAATTGTGGCTCTTCTTAGCATCTGAGTAGAGTTCAGGGATAGAGAAAGTGGGCTCACTGAAGCAATAAACGTGGAGTTCATGGACATGGGAATGATACTTTTGATCACGAGTTTCACTAAATTATAGTGATGAGGACAGTGACGCCTTCCATTTATTGAGTGCTTAAGCCATGATGCAAACCCAAGTACTTTATACATTTTGCCTTGTTTAATCCCAGTAAGATCCTTGTGGAATATAGATTTAGTTACTTCCCTGCAGAATAATGACTTATAGTCCCCATTTTCCAGCAAGAAAGTTGAAGTTTATGGCAGTGATACATTTCCTTGTGGCTGCTTGTTTTTTCCTGATGGTCAGAAAATTTCTCAGTATCAGTTGTGTGAAGACACATGGCGGGGTGGGTAAAGTGGAAAGAACATAGAACTGAGCCTAAGCTTTGGGCTCAGAAGTTTTGGGGTTGAATCTCGGCTCTGCCATTAACTTGTGTACACACCTGAGCCTTTGTTTCCTCATCTGGGAATCCTATTTTTTCCCAATGTTGTGGGAACTGAGTAAGATAATATACAGTAAAGCACCTGGAAAGTGTTATTACACTTGAACTAAAAATTAGAAATTGTTATTAGTCTTTATTTCTCAGGTATATTTGTTTTCCCTGAGTGACTCATTAATTTTAAGGCCTTCTTCCCCTCCTTTTTCTCCTGGTGAAGGAGTGTCAAAGACTTTGTTAAAAGTCTGATAAAAGTCTGGACACTTTCCCAAGAAAATGCTTGCCAGGTAGTCTCTCTTAGCCCGGGTACTGTTTCTTATCTTCCTTCTGATATAGGATGACTGGCAGGGGAGCCCACCACAAGGACTGGAGGGCGCACTTCTGTTTCTCTTTCTGTTCCATTCACTAGCAAGCAGCCTCCTGATTTCTTGGCCTTGGAGTTGCTACCCAGAACAAGCACCGGGAAGGTCTTTCAGGAGCTGCAGCTCTCAAGCCAGGCTGCTCAGAGAGCAGGGAAAACAGTTTTTCTTCTTCAGCTGGGCTGTTTCAGGAATGAGAGAGGGGTGAGAGGGGAGTGAGCAGCAGTGACTCTTGGATTTTTAAGAATGATCAAGAATGGTCTTAGGTGCTTTGCATTTGTTCTTCTCATCCATATAAGAACATTACCAAGCTCTATTCTTTGCATCCTCGCTTTACAGATCTAGAAACAGACTCAGATGTTAGGTGAGAATAGCAGGTGTCAGAGATGGGAGTCAGGCCAAGGCTGCCTCTTTTCCCAGCACTCTTCTTCCCGTGCCATGCCTTTTCCCAAGGTGGAGTCAGGTCTTTGGAGTAAAGGGTAACTTCACACCCTTTGTTGTTGATAAAGGAAATACTTTTCCTCCCTTGGACAAACATCCGCAGTTACTGTTTTGTTATGTGCTTTGGAGGGCCTTCTCATGCTAAACTACAGACTTGTGTATTTTTAGAAAGGGAAGAGACTACTGTGTGGATTGTTCATGTACAGAGACGTACCAGCTTCTGAATAGTAAAATCAACAAAAGCTACCAAGGGTCAGACTTTGTCGATGCCCTTAAGCTGGTGGCCTTGTCTTCTGGCTGGCTGATACTTACTATGATGGCCTCAGGGGCAAAACTGATCTTCTGGTCTCTCTATCTGATAGGCTAAGATCCAAGCCCCCACAGGGATTTGCTTCTGCTTCCCTCCAAGTCTGCACTTGCCACCAGCACAGTTCCTGGTTGGTCCACAACTGGTCAGGTCTCATCCTTTCCTTTTAAAACCTTTTTTTGCTTGCATTTTCCTCTCCTGTGCCACCCCACTTCACCTCACCCACATGCCTTCTTTCTCCCTCCAAGACCAACAACAGCATTTTGAGTTCTTGCTGTATCTTGTGCACCACACCGAGACTGGTCGAATGCAAGGTGGAATGCAAGGGCCGAGCTGCTGTACTTGGAAGGGCAGGTACTGCAGTGTTGAGGTCTCAGTGCTCCTGGATGTCATTTCTGTATCCCCATCGCCTGTGCATGTGTCTTGCTGGCTCATGCCAAGCACTTGTTGTGTGCCAGACACTGGGTATACCCATAAACAGTTGAGTCCTTTCAGCAGCACTG
Organism: Heterocephalus glaber; assembly: GCF_000247695.1. The sequence continues at coordinate 2,061,544 of NW_004624774.1, forward strand.
TGAGCCTGGCTCTGGTGTTGCTTGCTGGGCCCTGAACCTGCCCAAAGTCACATGGCTGGAGTTGTGGCCACATGTAAGGGAAGCTGAGGCCCACATATGCAGTGAGAACAAGTCACCATAGTATAGGAGGGAGGGTAAGGTGTGCCAGCTTGGTGCCTATCCTTTGCTCCCTGGAGGATGTTTTTTGGTGTGGCATGGGAGAACCTGAATTTCGGGTCCTCTTTGACCTCCCTTTCTTCCCTGGCAAAGAGGATTTAGATGGGATTTCCCTTCCATGGGGATTTTCTTATGAGGGCTGTGAAACTGCACCTGCTGCTTGTGGCTTGTGCTGTGTCATTCCTGCTCAGTCTTCGTCAATGACCACTCCCACTGCCTCCCTCTTGAATGGAGTCGCCTCTCAAAGACATTTGGGGAAAAAAAGACATATTTTATGCTATCCTATGAGGTTTTATATGTAGGCTGTTGTGTACCCACTTGCAAGGCACTTTCTTGTCTGTCTTTGGTAGTTTAGCCGATGTTTTTCATTCTCTGTTTCTATTTTCTTCATTCATAATCTGTTGAGTAGTATGTTCACAGCACACATGTTTGAGAATACCTCTTCCATAAAGGAGGTTACTATGGGGACAGTAAGATACAGAATAGTCAGGGTGCTAAGGACTTTACCTATGTTATCAGAACAACCCTGAGGTAGGCAGGAAAGTGAAGAAAGGGATGAGGCAGTGGAGAGCAGTGATTAAGAGAAAACCCTACTGTAGGGCTGCTAGAGTGAGACTCTCAGCCCTGATGGTTGCTGTCTGTGGATCTTGGGCAAATTACTAAGTCTTTCTGATGCTCTGTTTTATCATCTATGAAACAGTTGCCGATGTCATAGGATTTTATGGATCAAACAAGATAGTGTTTATAAATCTGATTTCTCTGTTACATAGTAAGTGAGATATCAATAAAAGGCAGCTATTTTTTCTTTTCTTGTTATTATTAGTTATTATTATCTCTTTGCTTTAAAGTTATGTAAACTGAGCCTTGGGGAGGCTGTTGCAGTCTAGTTCACACAGCCAACACAGCTAAGGATGATGACATGTTAACTGCCATTTGGTGCTGCAGAGCGCCATGAAGCAGTTCAAGGGAGGGACAGCCCCTGCACTGTGTGTGTGGAGGGAGATGCTGCAGGCAGGCTGACAAAGGGTGAGGGAGAACTTCCTGGAGGAAATGGCACTTGACAGAGACATCCATCTGGACAGTTGGAGATGGGGAAGTGCATCATTGGTAGTGAGAACAACAAGGGCCACATTCAGTGATGAGAACTGGTTTGTATGTGAGCTCAGGAACCCTCAGGTTCAGACCAGAAGCAGGGCTGTGTCAGCCCCATGAGGGCAGAGACAGGGATGGGTTAGTTCTGACCCAGAGTAGTGGGTCCACATAGGTTCAGACAGAGTTGTTAAATCCAGTTGAATGGCAGTGGCTAGAGATGGTAAAAGCCTTAGTTGGTAAAGGGGGGTGACTTGGGGACAAACAATTTTGAATTTCAGTTGGAGAATTTGATTTCTGCTCACAGTGAGAGATCTGAGATTGTATATGTCTACTGAAAAATGCTAGCACTCATAGCTACCTGGTATTAAACTGTAAGTTGCTCTAGACCACTGCTCTAGGCATTAGTTTTGGTTTTACTTGGACTATGAGTCAGATACTCCCTGAGTATTTGGTCAGCATTGCTGATGGTTATAAATGATAGGACTAGATGGTCATCTCTCTCCCTGGGGTTAAATTTGAGACCACAGAACCTTGAACCAAGCAAAAGCTTGTGTGAAGTTAGTATTGTATGTGGTCCTGTGGTTTCCTAGTCCTATTTCCCTTCTTGGCTCTCTTCTGGTTTATCTTTATTTTCTATGGTCAGATTCTCACCAGAGTTGGTTCTCAAGCCTTGCTTATGAGCCCAGGGCGGATGCTTCTCCCTTCATCTAACATGTATTAGAGAAGAATGGTCAACAAGTCTTGGTTGTGTAGATGGCATAAGATGCTGCCAAGGTAAACAGGATATAAAAACACTTACCTGCAGTGAGTCCTTAGTGAGGCAAATAATTGCTTTAGTTTTGAACATCTGTGCCCTAATATGTGATTGTTTGGTTTTTGTATATTGGGTTTTCCCAGGGCCAGCAGCAAGAGTGGAAACTCCTAAAGCAGAGACTGCTTCTTCATTGCTTATAGTCCAGCCATGGCTTGTGTGAACTAACTAATGGGATGTTGCTTATGGACAAGGCAGCAACTTCCCTCCTACTTAGTTAGGCTTACTAACAACTGTCAGAGAACAAATATGGGGTGGAGATCTCAGGAACAATTATCCTCGCACAAAATCAGGTTTAAACTGGAGGTAATGATCCAAAATTTACCTGAAGTCTTTGTCCTGCTGTTTATCGGTTCCATGAGATTCCATTCCCAACTCCAACTTGTTCTTTTACAAAAAAACAAAACAAACCAAACCCCAGCATCTTCTCTGAGTCCCAAACAGCACTTTAGAAGGCACAAATGGAGCCTGTGGGGTGTAACTCATTAAGAGAGTGTATGCTTAGCTGGGGTGTGAGGCGCACAAACACATTCACACACACACACACACACACACACACACACAAGCGCTAAGGGATGGGAATGAAGGTCTGTGGTTTTGAAAATTGATTTGAAAGATTGAAATCATTTAGAAGACAGTATATTTTTATCTTAGCTCGAGCAGTTTAAGTAGGTTGTCATGTGAGGCAGGCATGGACTCTTGTTTCTTTACCTTTGGGTGAGGCCAGTTCTCATTAAAACAACAAAATAAACACAAATTAAAAAAAAAAACAACCCAGGACTACAGAGCAGGTGAAGCAACTGTGGCTGCACCTTTTGTTTCTCCCTTCCCAACCCATGTCTGCTTTCAACTTGTCTTCTCAAAAGCGGAATGCTCCTTGATACGGTGCGTTTTTACCGCATAGGACGCGGCACGTGAGTTTTGAGTACTATGTGCTGTATGATTGGAGAGGAGGAGGAGCTGTCCCCCACTATGCGGGTCAGTAGGCTCGGCAGTTGCCCAGCTGCCCAGGTTTCGTCTGCTGCCACCCTCAGCTCTGGCCCCCTTGCTTGCAGTCCTACTTGCCTCTCTGGACAATTGCTCCGTTAATGTAATACCTCTGAGCATCTCCTTTGCTCCCTCCCTCCCTTTTTAGTGGCAAACTTTCCTCTATCTGCAAACATGCTGAAGTATAAATTACCTTTAAAATAAGGGGAAAAGGTGCCAAACCCAACAAAACTTCCCTTTGAACTTCTCCCACCCATCTGCCATACTGCACTCCTGCTTCTTGGACAGCCAGACTGCTAAAAGAGTATTTTATACTCACTGCCTCTTATTGCTTCAAGTTCTCCTCTGCACTTCATGTTAGAAGCCCTAGGGACCATCTGGTTAATTAAGTGGTGATTTTCCTCAGCACCCTTGTCTTTCTTGAGACTCCTCCTCCTTGACAGTGTGCTCTCCAGGGTTGCTTCTGAACACCCTATACTTATTTACCTTCTTTGTTCTGTGAGTTTCCCAGAGTTGCCTCCCTCATCCTTCCCTCCCAAACTCGAAGGTCTGTGTGTCTCTGTCGCTAATCTGTCCGGTCCCTGGCTTCCGTCAACATGCAGACAAATTCCCAGACTGCTCTCCTGCAGCTCCCTGTGTCCTCTAGTTCTCCCAGGCCCTGACATGCATGGGCATCTCTGACCTGTGTTTTGCTGATGCCTCACCCCTAACATGTCTCCATCTTTTCTCAAGCCCGCTTCTCCCCCGTGGTCCCTGTTCCAGTTAAAGATGCCCTTGCCTCTGAAACCATCTGTGATGATGTTTCCCTATTTAGTTCCCTAACCCCATAGGTCTTCTATGTAACACCTTCTTGTCTCACCTGTCCCTGCTGATTCAGACTCTTACCACTTCCAACTTGGGCCACACAGAGCCCTCAGACCTGGATCTTCCCTTCGCTTCACCCATGATACCATGGCTCTGTTTGGCTATCTTTTAAACTTTCTTTTGGGTTTTTTGAGACAGGGTCTTGCTATGTAGTTCAGGTTGGCCTTGAACTCACTGAGTAGCCTAGGCTGGCTTTGAACTCATGGTGATCCTCCTGCCTCAGCCTCCTGAGTGCTGGGATTACCGGTGTGCACTGCCACAACTGGTTTGTCCTATCTTTTAGCTGTTTCCTTTCACTGCTTTCCCATCCTTTTATAGAGCTCACCTTCGGGCTCTCCCTTTCTTCTGGCCCAGCTGTTCCCTGTGCTTGCAGTCCAATGTTCACATATGTACTTTTGCCACCCTTCCTGTAAGGCTTATTTTTCCCATCTCTCCCAGATCAGGCCCTCTGTGACCAGCTCAAATACCCTTTTCTTGGAGATCCACCCAACTAGGTGTGGTTTCTCCTCTTGCCAAACTCTCAGTACAGACCTCATGCCCCCAACCCCTCTCTCTATTTACCGCTTTTTCTTCCCTTGCAACCATCCTTTAAAAAAAATCACTATTTTTGAAGCATGTTACATGGTAAAGAGTACAACTTGGGAGTCAAACCTGTATTTGAATATAAGTGTTTTACAAGTTAGATATCTAACTGAGGAATAGCTTCTTAGTATCTCTGAGCCTCCATCTCTCTGTAAAATACAGATAATGATGCCTACTTGATCAGGCTGTTGGAGAATCAAAGATGATATAGATCAATGTCAGACATACATTAGATCCTGTGTTGTTTACATTTCTGCCTTTGTCTGTTTTTTTTAGGCTGCTGACTTCTTAGGGTTGCATGCTTTTTCTTTCTTGTTTTTGTGGGGTTTTTTGTGGTGCTGGGGATTGAACCCATGGCCTTGTAAATGCTAGGCAAATGCTCTTCCAATGAGCTCCCCTTTTTTGTTTTGTATTGTGCAGAGTCTGTGTCTGACATGTAGCAAATAAGGAATAGCTATTAACTGAACAGATTTGAAAGGACTTTACAGAGTATGCATTAGAGCACATGTACCTACTGTGCAGATGTCTGGCATTAGCACAGTGGGTAAGCTGAGTGCAGTGTAAGCCAGGCCCCCAAAAGGTTCCTGCATCAATTCTGAGACACGAACAGTTTAAACAACAGATTAGTGAGGGCACATTTAATGATGAGATAATTTAATTATTTTATACATGGGTGAATTTTTTTTTCAACCATAGAAAATGCACATTTGACATCAGCTAAGCTCAAATCAGGCATTAGGTTGTGACCGGATATCAGCCTCTTATGTACCAGTTTGAGATTGTGGTTTCAATAGTTAAGTTGTTTTGGGCCTCTTGCCCTTCACAGGCTTGTACAAAAGAACTGAGTTTTACCTCTAGAATCAGAAGGCAACTCCAGCTGTTTATAGATTACTGATGGTACTGGTGCTTCTGGCAGCTGAGAACAGGTTCTACCACTGTAGACCCTGCATGGCTCCCTCTTTTTTCCCATCTTATGCTGGCTCCTCATCCATGCTTGGCCTCTGGTGTGCTGGCCGCCTTAGTGGCCCTGTTTCTCCAGCCTGGTACTTCTGCTTCTCCTTCTTTGTGGAGTGCTCTTCCATCTTCTCTTTGCCAGGTTGACTTCATTTCTGCTTATTAACGCCACAGTTTGTCACACTGAAGTTCAGAAAGGTTGGGAGACTTGCCTGAGGCTGTAGCAGGTTGTTCAGCGAGTCACTGTATCTCCAGGATCCATTCTACATAGATGTGTATCCTCTCTCCCACCTTGGAAAGATGATTCATTTTGGTCAGAAGATAATTAAAATGTACTGTAGCAATGAGTTAGATTTGTTAATGGTCTCCCTCTTGCTAGAGCTTGATAAAATAACAAGCATTTGTGCTAGAGGGTTCTATGGGTTTGTTTGTGTGTGTGTGAAGAGGCAGGTAATGCTATGGAATGCCATGTTAATGAGAAAAGAAGGGGTCCCTTGGTGGGCAGTAAGGTATAGACTCAGGGTGGTAGTTTACCAAGTAGCAGTCCTTAGCAGCCAGACAGTTTAGAAGTGACAGGTCTCAGATGAGAGTCACTCAGCCTTTGAGGGGATGTGGGATGTTCACACATCTCACTCTAGGAACATGGAACTGGCTCCTCAAAGGCATTGCCAGACTCCTCTGTATTAAGTGTAACTGTTGGCCAGTGCCTTTAGTGGAGGCATTTTTGGAAAAGTAAGTTCACATGGCAGGATCTGAATTCTTAAAACTGTCCTTTGTTGCTGTCACAAAATTCAGAGTTTTATTTCTTCAGGGAACCTATGTTGGAGAGATTTACTATATTTTATTTTTTCCTAAATGACTAATTATAGCAGTCATGCTATTAATATGGATGCCTATGGCTTGTAACCACAGGGATTTTTACCCACATCTCACATACATTATCATATGTTCATGAGTTTTGGCTGCTTGCTGCCTGTGGGCTGCCAGGAGTTAGATTGATTTTACATGATTTGGTTCCATGTCCTGACAGGGATAGTAGGAAGGCTGTTTGATCCAGGAGAGATTTGTCTTACCCTGGACCTCTGTCTTCATTATTGCCATGATCTCACCCAGGAAGTTTGTATCTTACTTGTGTTTTAGAAAACCGACAAACAGAAAAGTTTGCCAGTTAGAGCCTGGTGTGCCACTCTGCCTGCAGCCAGGGATTTCAGGAGTTTGAGCTGTTGTCTGTCCTTGTATTATTGAAGCTTTGTGACATCGAGCCCTTCATTTGGCTCAGATTGATGTCAGAGTCAAGTCTCATATAGAGGAATTGAGACCTTTGACCTCCTGCTCCTTGGAATTTGTTGTCAAGCCTCAGAGGTAGCCTAAGTACCGATGGGAGAGGATTGGAGAAGCTGCTCAGCAAAGAGCAGTGTCACTGCCAAGTCTCAGTTTGGCCCAGAAGAGTCACTTAAACTATAAAGTGGCCTCTGAGATAACTGATGTACAACTTACCATTATGGTAGGGTAGCTAAGAATTTTGAATTGTAGCTTCTTGAGTCAGGTTCCAGGATTCACATCTTGGTTATATTAATGGCAATTTTCCCATTTGTAAAATGGATTTAAACATAGCTCTAGGAGCTTTGGGGAGTAGCAAATAATATTTTTAAAGCACTTAGGGGCTGGGCACATGGTACACTTTGAATAAATTCTTATCTATCACATTGTTGAAAGTCCTCCAGAGTAGCCTCAACTCCATGTTCTGAGCATGCTACCTGCCTTCAGGATGTAGACAGCAGTTATATTTTCCATTGTGTCCACGTTTGCAGGAAGCCACAAGCCAACAGAGCTGTGTTATGCTTATTTTTATTTATAGCATAATGGAGAATACAAATGGGCAGTACCTGGCCTATAGCAGATGTTTAAGGAGTTCTCATTGAGTGAATGAAGTCGTGGGCAGACTTAAGAACATTGTAGAGTGGTGTACTGTAGAGTGTTGTGTTTGCTGTCACTAGATTATTTTTGTTAGTTTATGACCTCCGAATCCTCATCACCCAGATCATGAGAGTAAGTGGCAAGATATTAGGCAACTTATATTTTTAACACTCAATTGTTACATAAAAATTTTAATTAAATGTACAATATGATAAATTTTGACAACCTATGCATCTTGGAAGGTACTGGCACAATATTGGGGGAATTCTTAATGCCCGTCTCTAAAGTGTTTTACTTCTCTCTAGATGATAAATCACTTCTAAGTTGGTCTTGGATGTGATTCACCACCTCCTCAGGGAAATAATGGAAGTCTGCTTTGCTCTTCTTCATGTTATCCTCTTCTAGCCTTCACTTGCATCTTTACACTGTTGCTGCTAAAATTTTCAATGCTTATCATCTTACAATGTGAATTTGTTGGATATCTGTTTCTACCAGTTTCAGATTTGGGGAGCACAATAGCTATGTCAGGTTTTTGTTTTTGTTTTCCTTTGGTGATACTGGGGATTGAACCCAGGGTCTTTGCCCTGAGCCACATTCCCAGCTCTTTTTATTTTTAAGATTGGTTCTCACTAAGTGAGTTGCCCAAGCTGGGCTTGAACTTGTGATTCTCCTGCCTTAGCACCCATAGCACTGCAATGAGAATCTTTTTTTGTGGGGTGGGGGGGGTACCAGGGATCAAATTCAGAACCTTTGCTTTTGAGGCAGGTGTGGTACCACTGAGCTAAATCCCCGGCCCTGGGACAAGAATCTTATACCACTGCACTTGACTACCATGTCAATTTTGTGTTTTATTCTTTATGCCTGCCAAAGTCCTGACATATAGGAAGGGCTTAGTGAAGTCAAAGGATGAATGAATGAACCTATTGCTAGAATAAATATATGGGATTGCTGGACTTGAACTGGAAGCAAAGGAGACTAAGCTGTTTTTAGAGATTATAAATTATTCTCACCTTTGGCAGAGGGAAATCAAAGGGAAGAAAGGTACTATGGTTTGAATGTATCCCCTGAAGTGCTATGTGTTAAAACTTAATCCCTAAATTCATATAGTGTTGGAATTGGGAGGGGGCCCTTTGGGCGGTAATTAGGATTTAGTGAGGACATGGGTCTAAGGCTGTCGGGATGGCATTTTTGGCTTTGTAAGAAGAGGAAGAGAGACCTAGGCTTGCACGTTTGCTTTGTCTTGGCCATGTGATGCCCTATTCTGTGTCAGGATGCAACGAGAAAGCCCTTACAGGATGCTGGCATTGCACTGTTAGACTTTCCAGCCTCTAAAATTGTGAGCTGGACAAACTTCTGTTCTTTACACATTATTCAGTTTTTGTTATTCAGTTATAGCTACCTAAGCAGATTAAGATCAAAGGCTTCCTAGGCCCTGAATTACTTTATGTTTATTACTGATGTTGTTACTGTGAGATCAAGTAGACTCTGGAAATACAGGGACTCTACCATGACACAAGCCAGACCCAGAGATGAGGCCTGTGGGGACCTCCCCTATCATTCTGAGACCCAGCTGTTTTGTGGAAAGTTAAATGTTTATGTGGGGGCTTTTTGTTTTGTTTTGTTTCATTTTACTGCAAACTATTTCTCTATTCAGCTGCCATGGAAGGGGACTTCAACTGGCTATGTTATGAGGAGGATGCCCAGATCCCTTTTATCTCCAGCTTGTGGTTCTCTCTCCCTCATCATGTATGACAATGACATTTCCCGAGTCAGCTCTAGTTCTCTCAGAGAAAAGTCTCTCTTAAGGCAGTAGATAAAGCACAGCTCACAAAAATAATAATTAAAAGTGATGCAACCTCATAGTGGTGTGTGGTGTGCATTTTGGCAAGAGTGAAGTTAACATTTTTAGAACAATAAATACTCTCTGTGGGGGAGGACTGGCAAAACAGGCTTTTAAAAGCCCCAGTACAGAAACAGAGAGGATGGATAGGAAACAAGATAGAGCACATTTGTGTTGGTAAAGCTGTTTTTCTGCCTAATGGTTACAGAGTGGTGGAGTGCCAGATGCCTTACTGTTTCTTTCAGGTGCTAGAACACAGCAGGTTCTAAGAGGAAATGAGGTGGAGCTTCCAGAGGTACCACTTAAGAGGGCGCTGGCATGTTTTTCCTGCAGTACTGAGGGGCTATCCTAGGAATGCCTTAGCACTGAGCTATGTGCCCAGCCTTTTTACTTTTTTTATTTTGAGAAAGGTTCTCTCTAAGTTGCTCAGGAGAACTTGAAAATGTGATCCTCTGGCTTTAGCCTCTCTGCGCTGGGATTACAGGCAAGTGCCTCTATACCTGGCTTCTTCTTCACTTTTGAATTGTGCTTTGTGTACCTTTCATCTCAGGTACTTTAATACCTAAGATATCCATCCCTCTTTCCATCTGCCGTCTATCATCAGCTGCCTGTTAGTTCCCAGGAACTGTTCCTTCCTTTTCACTCATTTGTCCATCCATCCATCCATCCATCCATCCATCAGGCTATTCACCTTCCATGCGTCCACATAATTGATAGCCTGCTATGTGCAAGGCACTATCTAGGCCAGTGGTGGTGAACCTTTTAGAGCTTTCAATGATACAAATAGCCTGCTGCTGCACACATGCTGTAAGTTCGCCACCTCTGGTCTAGGTGTCCCTGAGTGGAACATAACTTAGCAGGGTAGAGACAAGCTTGTGAACAAGATTATTTTATTGTTTTTTCAGCTTAAACACAAGATTGTTATTGACTGACATACTTCCCTGCACCCCCATTTATAATGCCATAAAGACACAGGTTGTATCTGTTTATTTACACTATACCGGGGACCTTGCACTTGAGAGGCAGGTGCTGGAACCACTGAGCTAAATTCCCCGCCCCCGTGCATACTTTTTGAATGAATGACAGGAAGAATGAGTGAGATGTGTGGCATGGTGTACGTTAACAGCAGTGTAGTCACAGTGTGTGAGAGGTCACAAGGAGATAGATGCATTTCAGGGCCAAATCATGAAGAATAAGGGATGACCATAGGGGCAGTTTAGCTACTTGCTCCTTTCCTCTCAGGGACTGTGGTGAGCACTGGCCTTTTGGAGCTGCCCTTACTGAAGAAGGGTGGAAAGTTGTGGGAGGGAGAAGTGGGGGGCTGGTGGAGGAGTGGCAGGACTGTGTTTGAGGGGTTTCCTGGGGGGAACCAGGGGTCATTGTGGTGGTTGCGGTGGAAGAGGCCTTTGAGGTTGAGAGGATGCTTGAGGGCACTGATGGGGAGGGAAGGAGGTCCAGGTCTGTGTGTGGAGCTGTGGGGGGTGGCTCCATAGGAGGCTGGGGGCCACATGCCTCCACAGTGTGGGAAGAGCACAGCTCTCTCTCTTTTGTTGCAGAACCCCTAGATTTTGGTAACAACATCACTTTAAGGCACAGGCTTTCTCAGAACAATGATGCCACAAATCAACACAAATTCATTTTCTGACACTCCTGGAGGCTGGGAATCTGAAATCATGGGGTCAGTAGGACCATGTTCTTCTGAAGACGCTAGGGAAGAGTTCCTCCCTTCCTCTTCCTGGCTCCTGATGGCTCCTGGCAGTCTTGGAGTTCCTTGGCTTGTAGCTGCATCACTCTAATTTCTGCATGGCCATCTTCACACAGCCTTCTCTGTGTCTTCTCTTCTTACAAGGATAGCAGGCGTTGAAGTTAGGGTCTGCCCTCTTCCAGTGTGACATTTTAACTCATTGCTTCGGCAAAGACCCTTTCGATTGGGGTCACCTAGCAGGTTTGAGTAGACATGGATTTTGGGAACACCATTTAACCCACTGCGTAGATGGGGTTTTGAAGTTAGTGGAGCAGTACTGGGAAGCTTCCTACAAGTCTCCTCAAGGATTCTGATTGATAGGGATAGTCAGGCTGAGTGAGAGACCGGGGGACCCAGCAGCAGGTGAAATTCCTCTGGATACAGGATTCTTCTCAGCTGCTCCACAAAAGCTGTGAGATGGTTTGAGGTGGCCCTGCTTATGCAGGTGTTGTGGGTCATGTTCCCTCTATCCTTCCTGCACCAAAGGAACATGTCAGGGTTTCTTCCTATTCTAGAAACACCTTGAGATAGGAGGAAGTGTCCACAAGAGTAAAATGGCCAAAATAATTAATGACTTGAGTGAACAATAGCCTAGGGTTTTTCCAGGGGCCTTCTCTCCTCTGGGAACAGTTTCCTGTTGCTTTCTTGGAGGCATGTTGCCAGGGACTTTCCGGGTTTATAGGACATTGCTTTTCTTTCCTTTCTTGTTTCCTTGTTTTCTCAGTTTCAGGGTTATTAGCTCTTTCCAATTCCCTGGTATTTAAACCTTGCATGGAGTGTCTTCCTATGGTAGTAGTTCTTAAGCTTACTGTGCATTAAAATTATTTAGAATACTTATTAAAAAGGCAGATTTCTTGATTTGATTCCCAGAATTTCTTGTTTAGTATGTGTGAGGTGATCTGATTCAGGTGAACCCCAAAAGCCAAACCAAAGAAGACTTCCCTAAAGGATATTTTTGTGGTTATATCTGATATCTGATATGTGTATTAGAAAGTATGGGTTCTGCATTTACCTGATGTTAATTGTCACAGCATCATGTTAATATTTAAAATTCTGGCTTAGGTGTTCTGTCTAGATCCTCAAATGCAAACTCTTTTTCTTTTACTTTCCTTTAGGCAGAGAGGTTTGAAAATAGCCTCAGTTATATCTTGAAAACATCATAGGCATCATGTTGGATTAGGAAGTGAGTGAGGAATGTGTTTTCTTTTTTTCTTTCTTTCTTTTTTTGCTTCAAGATGAAGCCTCGGAAATGGGGTTCTGATTGTTTAGTGTGTGTCATGTAGGGGTGAAAAAAATACGATGGCTGTTTTCTTTTTTTGGGAGGGATGCAGCAAATGCAGTTTTATTTTTTTTCCTTAGGTTCTTTTATTGGTACATTTTAGGTATACAATACATTTACATTTATCATTGGGAACTTGTACCTGTACATGATGTATCTTCGTTCTTATTTTTCCCCATTACCTGTGCACCTTTCACCCCCTCCACCCTTCCCTATTTACATAGATTTTGTTTCCATTTTTTCCTTTTCTCATAAAAATGGAATTATTATAAAATTATTATTATAAAAATTATAAAAATTATTTCTCATAATTTTTCCTTTCTCTTCTTTCCTTTCCCCTACCCCTCCCACTTTCCCTACACCTTTGGACCTTTTCTTCTTATTTCCCATTATGAAATATTCATTTTAATCATTATTTACACTTTCAGTTTCTCACACCAGAGAAACTATTCGGTATTTACATATGTGTGTTCCTATTTATTTCACTTAAAAGAATGTCCTTAATATGCATCCATTTAGCTATAAATGTCTCTAGTTTCTCATTCTTTATGGCTGAGTAGTACTCCATTTTATTAAAAAAACACATCTTCTTTATCCAGTTTCCAGTTGATGGGCACTTGGCCTGTTTCCAAGCTTTAGCTATTAATGAACTGTGGTGCTATAAACATGGGTGCACGTATATCACTGTGGTATGATTCTTTTTTTTTTTATTAAATTCTTTTATCGGTACATTGTAGGTATACAACACAATTACATTTCTCATTGGGAATTGTACCTTTACATAATGCATCTTG
>NW_004624774.1:2075368-2088776 GCF_000247695.1 Heterocephalus glaber
TGTCAATGTCTTCAAGAGTTCTACCTAACTTGTCTTCCAGCAAGTTTAGTGTTTCTGTTTTAATATTTAGATCTTTAATCCACTTTGATTTTAGTTTAGTGCATGGTGAAAGATAGGGGTCTAGTTTTAATCTTTGGCAGGTTGAAATCCAGTTTTTCCCAACACCATTTGTTAGAAAGGCTATGTTTTCCTCCAGTGAGGATGGTTGGCTCTTTTGTCAAAGATGAGGTGGCTGAATATGTCTGGAGTTGTTTCTGGATCTTCTAATCTGTTTTGTCTTTATTTCTGTGACTCAGGTTTTTTTTTTCTGTAAGCAGAGTATTGCCCAGTTTATCATTCTCCTGACAGAACTCTTTTTTGTTTTGTTTTTTTAAAATAGGGTCTCACTACACAGTTCAGGCTAACCTTCAACTCGCTGTGTAGCCTAGGCTGGCCTCACACTCACAGCAGTCCTCCTGCCTCAGCCTCCCAACTGCTGGGATTACAGGCATGTGCCACCACACCCACTCTCCTGACAGAACTCTTGAAATAGAGTTTTTCTTTTTCCTGAGTTCATTTATGTAAACACACTGGAGGCTTACGGCATGCTATGATTGTGATAACTATCCTTTTATGAGCAAAATAGCTATGGCTGCTGCCTATCTGGAGTTTATACTGTCACCAGGAAAGTATCCATTAAAAAGTCATCCAGAGCCAGGGATTTAGCTCAGTGGTTCTGGTGCCTGCCTGGAAAGAGAAAGGTCCTGAGTTCTATCCCTGGTACCAAAAAAAAAAGTCATCCAAATCAAAGAAAATTACCAGTTGTATAAAGGGAGGATGGGAAGGGAATTCTAGGGAGCTAGGAGAGGCTGTCCCTGTGGGTGGGTGTGGGATGAGAGAGGGCAGCTTCCCTGAAGAGGTAACTTTTCACGCAGACTCTGATTGGCAGAGAAGGGCAGTATTTGGAGGGATAGGAGGGGGCTCCGGGCAGAGGGAACAGACGAGACAGGCTTTGTGCCCAGAGGCCTCCTGGCACCTTTGAAGATCAGAGAGTCAGCCAGTGGGGTGGGCCACAGAGAGGGAGGGGACTGGGGGACTCAATGGGACTGGTGAGAGGTGCAGATGAGACAGGTTTTGTAGACTTTGATCATATTTCTCTTGCGGGAATGGGAAGAGTTACAATTGGGGAGAGTATGGAAGGGAAATGAAAAGACCAGATCTGCCCTTTGAGTAGCTGTTTCTTGGCACCTGGGTGACGCAAGGTCTGGAGGGGACCAGGAAGGAAGCCAGGAGGCCAGTGAGGAGTTCTGGCCAGCAGTGGTGCTGATACAGCAAGGATGGGGGTCTTCCTCAGGGTATCAGTTGGAGGAAGGTAAATTGAGGTAGAAGAGCAACTCCCAGGTGTTCCTGTACTGAGGGCCAGCTGCTTATTATGTGGAACTTCTTACCTCAAAGACGGCTATGAATGCTGTTTAAAAATACTAAAATATAAAGCTCCTTTCTTTCCTGGTCTATCCACTCATGGTGGTCTTTAAATTCGCTATTTAGTGTTGTTCTAAAAAAGAAAGTTTAAAAATTTAAGTTATTAGTATGATTTTTTTTCTGTTCATCTTTCTGTTGTACAGTGCTAATTTTGAATGTCAGTGTAAGGTCATCTGACTTGTATGCAGAATCACCAAATGTACAGTCATACCTCCTATGCATTTATTTCGTTCTTCCAAGGACAGTGGAAATGCTGCATGAAATGACTGAGCTGCTTTGCCTTTACTCCTCAATGCACCCCATTCCCCTGCGTGCTCTACCTGCAGGTCACTGATAAGTAGGGACTGAAAGGGAAGGAGCTATGGGTTGACCTACTTTTGCTGTCCTTTGTCATTTGGTTGTGTCAATGCTTGGTTTATCCAGGGAAATCCTGGAGCTTGAGTAAGAAAGGCTCTGACAGGGTCCCTGGGTGGCTCCGGTTTCTTAGAATGCCTTTGTCCTCTTGGGCCTGGCAAGTCTGGTTGGAACAGAAGGTGTGGACTCTCAGGGCTGTCTTTGCCCCTCTTACACAGCTATAGGCATAGCACGCTTGCCTTGTACTTGTTTTGAGCCTTGCTGAGCACCCACATGTCGTGAGTCCCCCAGAAATCAGTGCTTCTGCACATCAAAGCACTATGTGCGCCTGTGGCCCCAAGGATCTCAGCAGGCACTGTGACACCCCTGCTGTACCCATGTCTGTCCATGTGCATGCTCCATTGTCCTACTGGACTTCACTTATAAAACACAGGTTGGAAGATAAAATTATTCAAAGTTTTAAGACAGCAGAATATTCAACCAAGTAGGCCCTCTGAGCATGGAGTCCTGCATAACTGTGCAGGTTGTTTGCCTGCCCATGAAGCTGCCCTGCCTCATTCTCTGGGCTCTCAGTTTTCAGCCACCTGTATGAGCCATGAGTCTGTATCCAGGATTCACTGGAGTTTTATTTGTCAGAGAAGATGAACTGGGGCAGAGCCTATATTGGCAGCTTCAGCCTCAGGCTGTGGTTAGAGCACTTAGGTCCCCAGGCTCTGAGGCAGCTGTCCATCCAAGCCTGGCTTCCAGATGGCTTTCCGGGCTGCCAGCACCAAGGCCATTCATCAGCTCCAGGTGCCATGAATTGGGTCTCTGCAGAAAGAGATCTGACCAGAGTCATTTTCCTGGTGAGTTGTGTGGGCTTTGGAGTGAGATGTGATTGATTGAAAACATTCTTTGAAAAAGAAAACTAGCTTCAAAATTTGTGATTTTTAAATTGAATTATGGGGTTCCCTTTCTCACCCCTATTGTCACTAGATTTCTTCTAACATGAGCATGAATTGCCTGCTTTGAGAATGCTTGTAAACCTATTATTAGGAATTAGAATTTCAGTTTACCCTGTGGGGCACCACCTTTGTGATCTGCAGTGGTTCCATTGTTGGTGTTTGGCAGCAGATGTCCAGAAGTGTTATGTCTTAGTTACTTTCTCATTGTTGGGACAAAACACTTGATACTAACAAGTTAAAGGAGGAGAGGTTTATTTTGGCTCACAATTGATAGAGATTTTAGTCCATGGTCAGCTGGCTCTACAGGGTGGCACGGCAGAAGAGAAACAATTCGTGGCAGGGCAAGCAAGAAGCAGCCGTCACTCAAGGGAGGTGGAGGAGGGGGCGCTTGCTCACCCCCCCCCCCCCATCTATTTCTCCAGGAAAAACACCTGCAGTGCCCCATATCTTCCTACCAAGCTTCACCTCCCAACATCATACCCAGCTATAAACCCATCAGCAGACTAATTCTGTATCACACACCCATGGTTTAGAATCACACTCCCATGACCCAGTCACCTCCCAAAAGCCCCACCTGTGAGCCATGAGCCTTTGGGAGATATTTAGATATAAGCTATAACAGTTTAGATGATAAGAAATCTCAGCATGCATACAGAATGCCTGGCCACCCAGAGTCCTGGGCCCCAGCCCCAGACATTTTGATCAAGGCAGCTGGGAGGTGCTCCCTAGGAGAGACTATTGCAGGTGGGGCCATGCTTTGAGAAACACTAATTTTCAGCCTGTCACATTATCTGATGTTCTGGAGCAAGGGCTGCTCTGACAACTAGCTGGAGCATGATTTCTTACTTGGGCTTGGGAGGAGCCAGTGTTGGGTACGGAGCAAGGTGGCCAGAACCTGGGGATTTCTTGGGAACTTCTGAGGAGGATGTGTTTGCTCACCTGAACCTCCGGCTTGGTCCCTGAGCACAACCTTCCCTGAGGTGCAGCAGGGACATGGTTCACTAAACAGAGTAAAAGAAAGTGAGGCTCACTCTGAGAATGTTATTAGGCGTGGCTCTCTTCAGAATTGCAAAGTACTTTTTTTCTGCTTCAGAAAATGTTCATGTAATCCCGGGAGAGACAGACATATTTTCCTTTTTTAATTGAATTCTGCCTTGCTTCCTGTGGTATTAGTGTCGAGGAGTGCCTGAACTGTGCCCAGGGATTAGGCTGATTCCGTTTAGATCCTAGTAACGCTGTGCGGGGTCCTCATGGGAAGGAGGATGAGAAGAGGTCATAGCCGTGGGGGCATAAAGAAGGGTGGGAGGCAGCCAAGTGGCTGGATTGTCCTCTCATCTTTATAGCCATAAATCAGCCTGGTGTTTAATTTATTGCAGTATTACGTAAACTGTCTAATACCAATACCTCTGTTCTATTGAGTGATTACTGCGGGCTAGACCCTGTGCTAAGTACTTCCATGAATCCTCTCTTTCCTCACAGGAAACTTGGGAGGGAGGTTTCCCTTTTAGCTCTATTTCACTCAGGTGGGAACTGAGTACAGGGACTTTTTTTTTAAGTGGCTGAGGTGGGAATTTGTACCCTGGTAGTAGGCTCCAAAGCCCTAGCACTTTATCAATATTGTAGGTATTCGGCTTGTTAAAGGCCTCAGTTTATGCTTTATGCTGCATTTTTCCTTAAGTACCTTCCAGCTCATCCTAGCTGTTTGATAAGAACCACTAGAAGTGTGTCTGATTTTGTATGTATCTCCAGTTCTACTGTCTGTGACTTTCTGAGCTGGTAACTGCTAAATGCCAGTTAAACTCTGATTCTTCGGGCTGTTATTATTGGTCAGTTTTTTTCTTTTTGTCCTTAGCTAGAAAAGGCTTGAGGTGACAGAGAGTGACAGGCTTTGGTGTCTCTGTTCCTACTCTTCAAGCAAAGTTCTTGCTTGCCTGGATTTGTTCAGTGTAAACGTGATTGCAGTGCTCCTGGAAGAGGCAAGTCTGAGGGATGGAAAGATATAGTACCTTGTACAACTTACAGATGCTGAGGTGTTTATTCACAAGGTAATTCTAATGTACAGACCTTGGAACAGAAAGATCTTTGTCTCATGATGACCTGTAGAGAAATTAATGTGGCTAGAAATCTATTATCCAAGCCAGTTTACTATTTTGGAGTTTTCCCTTTTGGCTTTCAAAGGTTATAATTATTTTGGTAAATCTCTCTGAAGACTTTTCTGAGGTAGTAATATTTGTTTTTCTTTAATACTATAAATAAAGGGAGGCCCAGAATGAGAACACCATGTCAGTTGCTTGTTAACTTCCTAGCAGAAGTGATGGCGCTCACATATGTAACCATTAAACAAGTTCTGGATTCATGGGAACCCAGGATAGGCAGAGCAGTGCTGCTCCAGTTTTCATCTCTTGAATTTTTTGGCTTTGTCTGTCTTCAATTTATTGGCAAGGGCTTTCTTTTACTTATAAATGTCTTCCAAGAAACTCTGGCTTTTGCTGTAAGTTTATGACCATAAATTTTCAGATGGTACACGTCACCCTCTTAATCTAATTGAGCCAGCACATCATTGTGAAGACATCATTTTATTTGAGGGGTATTAGTTGCTATGGTTACTTGCTGAGACCAACAGAGTCTGTGTTTTCTCAGTTGGGTTTTTGGAAGTACTCTGAGAATGACACCGACATGTACCTTGCTATAGGAATATTCTCTCATCATTTTAAAAAAGAGGAGGATAGAAAAGATACTTTGGGTAAAATCTTAAAGCAGTAATTCAGCCCCTGGTTTTCAAATGCATGCTGTATGGCTGAGTATGTCAAGCAACTTTCCTTGGGTTCACATGTATGGGGATTGTAAGATGTAGCCCATTTCTTGTTCTTACTCTAGGTTCTTTTCTGTCTGTAACAGTTTAAGTTCTCTTAACAAGTTCATTCATTCCCTCCTTCCATTATCTATTGAGGGCTGGTGTATTCTGAGCACTGCGTTGGAAGGACAAAGTGGTTGTGGCCTTTGCTCTCAGGGTCTTGGTTGGGAGTCCAGACCCTCATAGTTTGGTGCCTGGGTCACTTGTGGCAATTGAGATTGAGATTCTTTTTTTTTTTTTTTGGTACTGGGATCGAACTTGGGACCTTGCGCTTGCGAGGCAGGCACTGGAACCACTGAGCTAAATCCCCGGCCCTGAGATTGAGATTCTTAAAGCGTGAGAAGCCCTGGTCTAGAAGGAAAGGCATTCTAGAAGTAGAAGCCAGCCAAGGTCTCTAGCCTTACCACCTGCTCCTTTGCTTGTTGTTGTGCACCATAGTACTATTTGGTGCTGAGGGAGGGGAACATATTCACTTTTTCCAGAACCCCCAATCTGGTTCTTCATGTTCTTCCCAGTGCCAGTCTGACACTTTGGTATCTTCTTCATGCTCCTCTCTTCCTTTCTCGCATGCACTCACCTTTGGTGGTAGCACAGGTACCACCCTCTCAGGTAGCCCACTCCCTCAGGTCTGGGAGCCTCCTTATGCCATTATCTTGGATGTGACCCTGGCCTGCTCTGTTTCCTCTGGGGCTGGCCTGCCATCCAGGCATTTGACAAAAGGAATTTGATGGAAATGTACGTTTCCCTTTCATAGTTACATAGATGCTTGAAAAGCTGAATAATTTGGTCAAAGTTACACAGCTAGGAAGTAAGAGACCTGGGGTTTGATTATAAGTTTGTGGAACCCAAGCAAGTCATAGTGTTAAATTGCCCTGGACCTGCTGTGTGTGTGTGTGTGTGTGTGTGTGTGTGTGTGTGTTTGTGTGTGTGAGAGAGAGAGAGAGAGGTATTGAGACTGGAAATACCCCCTCTAGTTTGCATTCTCCTTAATTAGTCCTTCACAAAATGACTTTTTTTGTTTTAACTAAGCAAACAACATGTGGTTTTCCTTGAGGGACTTTTTCCCTTCACTGACCTTCTGTTGCCTTATCACGTCTTTGGGCAGCATGTGAATGTAGCTGTGCTGGGTTGAGCCACTGGTGGGACGTGCATGACTGTCCCATCGGGCAGCATGGGACAGTCTCATCAGGTGGTACCAGCCACCCAATTGGACAGTGATGCATATATGGCTCCGGTCATGAGTGTGTTAAGGGGTTGAGTTTTCCTCATAGATTTCATGCTGATTAAATGATTTGATGCAGTGGGCAGGAATTTGGCAAATATTGCACCTTCCATGTGACATGAACTGTCCATAAACATGTTCTGGAGGAGCATGTAGCTCAACCATAGAGTACTTGCTTAGTATTCATGTGGCCCAGGGATCAATTCTCAGTACTGGAAAAAAAAACCCCATTCTTAATTTCTTTATCTATAAAAGATCCAATGCTGTCACTAAAACTCAACTAAAACTCTCAATATTCTTTGAGGATGTTAATATTTACAATATATAAAATGTATGTAAAGTATATAGTTACATGTAAATATATATT
Source organism: Heterocephalus glaber (assembly GCF_000247695.1). Next base: position 2,082,571 of record NW_004624774.1, read on the forward strand.
TATCCCTATATAAATATAAGATATACGAAAGGTATAATAATACTTTGGAAATCCAAGTTTATTTGTAGGTAATTCAGTAAGTCAGTCTAATGATGGTGCTGCTGATCGCTCATAGTAGTACTTGGGGGTTCCAAGCACAGAGCAGGACTCTTTGAATCCTGCATATCTTTCCTTAGTTCCTGGCTGACTGGTGGTCTGTGTACACAAGTCCAGGTTAAGAGGTGTCCTCTGTCTTCTAGTTATCCTGCCCTGAGGAAGCTCCTGGGCTGCAGTTGCATGATCTGGCAGTGGTTCATGATGAATGAGTTAAAGTAGGCATCTTCAAAGAAAGTTCCAGGCCAGCTCCTTGGTAAAGGGCTTAATCAGTGTATAAATTGATCTCCTCTCTCCTCTGTTTAAAAATCTCCTTCCAGTTTCCTTTAGGGATGAAGTGTAGGTACCTTAGCTTGGCATTCAGGTCCATCCATGGTTTATTTTTAACTTCCCAGTCTTGTCTCCAGTCGACCTAGCTGAGCTTCCTGCTGTTTCTGGGTGGTCCTCCACTTCTGCATCTCTTTGCTCCCTATGCCACTCCCTCCTTTCTCCCCCCTCTGTGAAGTCTCCAATGGCCCCAGCTGGAATAATATACCACTTACACTTCTACAACTTTTTTTCCTACATGCTGACTCCATTAGCACATTCTACCTTATAGTATTGTGTATATAGATTAGGCCCTTCTAAAATTGAATTCTCCTCAAGAATATGGGATGGATATATATAATATATATTAATAATATAGATACAATATATTCTATATTCTTTTCATGTATTATTATATATTACATATAATATATATTAATAATATAGATACAATATATTATATATTCTTTTCATGTATTATTATATATTATATATAATATATATTATTTCAATTTCTTTGAGTTTACCAAAATCAGATTCTCAAACTGAGAAAATTAGGCAGTATAGTATAGTAAAGAGTTGTGAAGGCAGAGGGACCAGATTTCTTATGCTTCTGTTCATTAGCTGTGTGACTTTGAGCAGGCCATTTAACCGTTCTGAGCCACAGTTTCCCCATCTGCAAAATGGAAATAATGCTTACTCTGCAGGATGGCTGTGAGGATGGAATGATGTAACAAACTTAGTAGATACATGTTACATAGTAAAATAATTGATAAATTAATGCATAGTCATAGCTATCTTGGTGGATATCAAGGTAAGTTTGAGACTCCCATATTTTTCTTGAAGGTATGTCCATGTATAGAATTAAAAACCTCATTTGGAAAGGGCAACACCCTCCTTTGTTCTATTTGATTTCATTAAAAAAAAAATCAGCTCTGAAAACTTCATTAGCTTTAGGGCTCTGGTTGGAAAAACAAATTCTCCAGGCAGTGCTGGCTATGGCCTTATTTAGACAATATAGTTTTAGGGAAGTGGCTCTAGGAAAAGCACACAGATGTATAATCAGACTGAGGGTTATATAACATGGTCACTTGGTGGGCATATCGTCTCCCTTGCTGAGCTGAGACATTTTCCAAGTCTGTCCTCAACTAAATTTGAAAGGATCGAGCCACCTTGGTTTTGGCTTCATCCCTGTATCCCTTCCCCTCCATGTCTCATGCTTGAATATTTTAGTTAAACAGGGACTCTCTGAAGGTATTAGGAGAGTTCTACCCACAGGGAGGCCATGGCCCTCCCTCAGTTGCTCTTTGAGCACCCCTGGGGACATTTTCTTTCTCAGGTGGGTGCATCTGCATCCGTGGGGCAGGATCTTTCCCCAGCACTGAGTGGCTTTAAGTCTGGCATATAGTTTCTCCTTGAGAAACACACCTTCTCTGGTATAGTTCATTGCTACCTAGTGGCCATAGGTAAGACCATGTGTCACAGAAACTAGACAAATATGGGACTTTGCTTTGAAGATTTTAATGGGTTGTTCCTATTTTCTAGTGTAATGTACGGGTTCAGGTTGTAGAATTGCATCTGAAAAGAGACCATTGCATGCTTTTCCTAGAGCTAAACACATTAAACTAGCTTTAATATGCTGCATGCCTAGTTGGAGACATGGTTAATAGGGAGCAATGCCTCCCTAAAGCACAGTTTCTAATAGGATGTGTGCTGTTCACCCAGGTCTGGAGAAAGAAGATAGATCTTCCTCACTCTGTTTTAACTCCAAGATGAAAGATGACTGTGGCTGGCCCTTGGCTTGTTTGTAGTTCCTTTTTCTGGGTCCTTGTTATAGAGGTTTTGCTTAATGTCCCTGCTGGAGATGGCCTTCCCCCCCAGCTTGGTGGGAATCTTCCCCCACAGACAACATTAGGGGAGGCAGTTCCATGTTAACAGTAAGCACATGGGGAGGAGTGGGCAGAATTGGGTGATTCTTAGGAAGCAGAATGAACAGTCCTGGGAATGAGCATTGTGTGAGAAGCAGACTGACCTGTCAGGAATGACACACGGGTGCCCAATTGTGTGGCAAGGCAGATGGTGGTGCCCTTCATTGCCCATGGCTGGCTCTTTGGAGAAGAGAGTTGCTGGGGAGAGGGTTTGGATTTGAGTATATACAGCTTTACCTGGGATTGGGGATGCAGAGTAAACTGTAGTCTTCTCAGGACTTGTGTTTATTTCTCCGTTCTCAGTCCTGGATCCTCTCTGGTGACTCATACACTGCATCTTGTAAGCCAGCTTGTGTTGCTTTGCCCAGTCAGGTCGGTGCAGCATGTTTTGAAGGTCACTGGCCAGCCCTGTCCTAGACACTCTCTGGGTGTTATGATACAAAGCTGCTCATGAATAGTTCTAGAATCATTTCAAACCCAAGGTGACAAGACACAGAGAGTAAATGTAATTGATGTTCAGAGAAGGGCAAGGTTAGCAAGGCTAGAGACTGATTTTCTTGTGCTTTTAAGTAGCTGGGAGCCAGTCCTATTGCAAATTTGACCTTAGTAGTTGGTTTTTATTAGCTACAATCACTTTCTAAGTCTATAAAGAAAGGTGTGACTGAGTAGCAAAAATTTTTAAGGGTAGTTATATGCAATTTGAGTAATTTTGAAGGTCAGAGATAGGGAATAGATCCACTGAAAAATATAATTGTAAGGTTTGTTGAGTTCTTTATTATGTGGATGTATATGTGTATACACAGATGTGTTAGATTTTTACCCAAGGAGAAAAAGGAGATGGCTTGGCTTGTGATGTTATGGGTAAAACTTGTATAAAATTAAGGTGGATTCTGTGGATTAGTGTTTGCTGAGGCAGAGCATGACATCTCCAGGAAGGGAAGGCAGTTTCCTTTGGCCCCTGAATGAGTAGGTGGTATTGGGAGCAGTCTCTGTAGTCCCAGACTCCTCTCTGCTTCCGTATTCCTGCCCTCCTGGTTGCCTCATTCAGAGGCAGATCCTTTTCCACTCTGGATGTGGGTAGTGGTCACTTTGCTTGGCTTTGGCCAGCATTTTGCTTTTTTAGCAACAGATGTTTTGCAAAGTAAACATTATTGATAGTGCCTTGGCTCCTTGCTGTGTCTTGCACTGTCTGTACCTGAAACAGTGAGGTTATGTGAGCAGGGGCTGTGATGATTGGCATGCACCCAGTCCTAGTACCAGCCCCCCACTTACTGGAATCTATGTGCTAATCTTGTGTGCATCAGAGTGAAAGCTCCAGAAATAAAGTTTTGGGGAACTGCACATCCGGGGTGATATTTTGCATAAGATACCCTTAAGCCTTTTGGGTTAAAACAAGCAAGAAACAATGACTTATTTATTTTTTTTTAGTTTTCTAATTTTGATGGCTTTCCCATTGTCCTGAGTAACACAGGGGTTATCTTAATGGGGTGAAGCAGCAGGCATCCAACATGCATACAGATCTCAGTTCGGACAGCTCTGATGGAGTCCCAGGTGACTTGGAGTCCCAGGCTTTGTGCTCTTATGTCAGTCTTTGATTCCTCTGAGCTCCACAGACGGGTAGCTCCCCTGGGTTTTGTTTTTGGGATGATTCATATGTTAGAAAAGAAGAGCATGGCCTTACTTAGACCTGAACCTTGTGGTGTGCAGAGTGCTTGTACAGTGTGTCTCCCCACCAAATCTGCAGGGATGACAGCATCCATCAGATGCCATCACTGAGACTTTGTGACTAACCCAGGGTTAGTTACATAGCTGAGAAATGCTGGAGCTGGAACTTGAACCCAGGAACCAGGGAAGGTTGAAATTGGTCAGTCTGTAACTAGCACCTCATTGATTACACGTGGAGAAAGGAGGGTCTCAAAACAAGCTCGAGATGCCATCCTTAAGTCTGGGGCATGGATTCTGAGCAAGCAAAACAAGAGGTGTCTAGTGTAGCTTCCCTGAAAATTTTCTCTGCTAAGTCCAAGGTAAGTTCTTCATGTTCCAATAATAGGGATTCTCATTGTCCCTAGCTCTTCCACTGGCCTAACACCCCATGCTGACTCTGTACCAGTATGCCTTACCTAATCTCCTATTAAGGGATAGGCCCCCTTCTCATCTTCAATTGACCCTCCTTGCTTCTCAGGTTTGTGCTGCGGCAAGGTGTGCTCTGTGTTGCCGGACAGTGAAATCAGATTTCCTTCTGGTCATAAGCTACCAGGGCTGTACTAGTTAACCGGGTCCTCTTGTGAAAGGTCCCACAAAGGCCCTGTTGTCATTATTAGCCACTCCTTGATTCTCACTGGCAGCTACCCCAGCAGCATAGCTTTTCAGGTGCCTGTTGGAAGTTCACCCAAGCCTGGTTTACATTTCAAGCCCCTCCCACCCACCTTTTACTTTGTTGAGATGATTGTCCAGCCCAAGTCTTTCTTGCCTTATTGGGGAGGCACAGGAGGATTGTCAGGTGAGTAGAGAAACAAACCTGTTCTTACTCTGTGCTCAGGCCTTTCTCTGTGAGTTCTGACTGAGGGAACATCTGGATTAAAATAAAAATGTGGACAACCACACCCATGTTGGATGCATGTGCATTTGGGGGCTCTTTGAGGGCTTTCTCTTCTTCTCTGAAATACCATTCTCCTTTTTCTTTGTCTCTTGCTTGCCAGTGGCCTCCTGCCCATAGTCTTCTGACTTTCAGATACATCTGTTTCATTCTTGACTTACCAGGGAATGATTTGTGGTTTGAGGGATATTCTTAGCCTGGGCTAGTTTTTTTATTTTTATTTTTTTATTTTTTGGTACCAGGGATCGAACTCGGATCCTTGCGCTTGTGCAGCAAGCGGCGAAACCACTGAGTTAAATCCCCGGCCCAGCCTGGGCTAGTTTTCACAGAAGCCTGATTTCCCTCCCAGCATCTTTGGACTTTTTGTCAAGGATCATTTCATGAAAGTGACTGAACCAGGAGGGACAGGAGGTTGGTTCTCCTTTTCCACCCTATGTGCCTTCCTCTTGCAGTTCGGAGCTAAGTGTGTTGTATGAGCCATAGCTACTTCAGGGCTTATGTCATGTGAGTCTATGGGATGGCAGTCCAGGATTCATGCAGTAGCCTAAGCCTGGCTTTTCCACTGGCAGCCATTACTTGGAATGAACATGGGACATTGGATTCATATATGGTGCCCTCAACATACATTCATTCAGCACATGCTGAGCAGGATGCATCATTAAATATAGAGAGGAAACAAACCAAACAATAAAAAATGAAAAATGTGACCCCAAACCTCAGGAAACAAAATAGGAGCTAAGAAAGGGAAGTCCTGAGGATCACGGATGCTTTTATTTAGAAGGTTATGTTGATCTGTGAAGCCAGAACACACATCAATCCCCCCCCCCTCAGTCTTGAACCAACTTGCAAATGGGTTATTGTGGTTGTTGACACCACCAACCCCCCCCCCCCCTTTCCAAAAGCCAGCGCTTAAAATCAGAACTGACTGGCTGAAAAACCCAGATCTTGGATTTCTTTGAGAAACCAGCCCAGTTCACTGTAAGCAGGAAGGAGGGGTGCTCCGCACCCTGGGCCTGGGGTTCTTCTGGCACCCTGGCCTGGCAGGGAGCCCATGTGCGACCCTGAACCCCAAGGCCCCTGCAGGACAGCTTGCAACACTCAAGGAGGCGCTTCCCAAACGCACCCCTTGCTACCTGCAGTTGGAAAAATAAATCTCCAGGGGCCGTGAGGGGTGCGTCAGCTGGGGCTTCGGATTCAGAGCCTCTGTTTGTGCCGCGTCCTCGGGCTCCGGAGGGGTCTGTCATGCTGGTCCGCGGGGCTTGGGGCTTGGGGCTCGGAAGGAA
>NW_004624774.1:2088876-2108414 GCF_000247695.1 Heterocephalus glaber
CCCCCCCCCCCATGTCTTATTAAAGCCAGGCCTTGTTCCTACTTCGGCCTCATATTTCCCTCTGGGAATTTGAACATAATGCCATTTCCCCTGCATTGAGGGAAGCATGTATAAGGGTAATTTGAATGATTAGCCTAATCGGCAGGAAGGCTGCACACAGAATTAAGTTAAGCAAGTTTGTACTGAGCAACCTTGTCTGTCAGGCCACTTAAAGGTACCTTGGTGGTTTTATACCCTTAACAGAAGCTGAAGGCTCAGGAAGGATCATTGGCTTTTATTGCTGTCTTAAATGACAGCTTATTTTAAAAATTTGACAAAGACCTCTGAGTTTTCATTATAGATACCATGTGTGGGGTGTGTTTTTAGCCCAGTACAAAACATTGCCGGGGCTTTGTTCTCCTGGCTGGGATAGATGTGGCCGCCCAGGGAAGGGCTCAGGTGGAAGAAAAGAGGGTGTCTGTGAATCTGTACTTTGTGTCTGAGTTAGAAGAGGAAGTCTGGGTGCTCCTGGGCCGCAGGGACCAGGCAGCTCCAAGCCCTTCCTTTCAGCTTTCCCGGGGCTCCCCCCATGATGTCACTCTGTGTTGTGAGTTTGACTGTGGGGAAGTTACTGTTGAGTTAAATGTGGGGACACTACACTGACCACGTGGGAAGTCCGGCAGGGTGGACATGCAGGCTGTGGAGACTCTTCTTGGCTTTAATCCAGCTTCCTCCTCCTTGACCTCCTGAATGGATTCCCATGTGTCGGATGGACATGACCGAACTCACTGTATGGGTGGAGGAAGTAGAGATAGGATTAGAATTGTTCAAGCAAATAAAAATTATTAACTTCTAGAGCAGATCAATATTTCAAGTTATAAATGAATGTTACTATTTTGAGTTTACCTTCATTTGTGGTTTTGAAATGATCTCAGGAACAAATCTGTTTGTAATGGTCTCTGGAACAAATCTTACCACTATATTCATAGAACTAAAAAGGGCAGCAACTAGGAAAGCCAGTTGAATTTCAGTAACTCCACTTCTTTTTTTTTTTTTTCTTGCTAGATTTGTCTTCAGCAAAGCGGAAGTTTGCAGATTCCTTAAATGAATTTAAATTTCAGTGCATAGGAGATGCGGAGACAGATGACGAGATGTGTATAGGTAAGTCATAACCATGGAGATGGTAAAAACATTCTGTCCTAGCAAAGCCTTTTTCTTGGAATAGAAGGCCTGTAAGGTTAGTGAAGACCAAAGCCTACAGTGGTTGCAGAGGGCCAGAGACATGTAAACATTGGACCTGGGGCTATTCTGAACTACTCTACTTGTCTAGTTCTGGGATTGCCTCACTCACCTTCCATTGTGCAGGATAAAACTGGAGGTTCTGCAGTGGTGTCTCCTGTCTGCCTTCCTTTAGTATTTTCCTCCTGATTTGTGATATTTTTCTTCCCAAGCATACCACTAAGTACTTAGGGCAAAAGCAAATACTTGTAGAGGAATAGTTCAGAGGAGGTTGCAAAGTGATAGCTCATGGGCTGAGGTCAGAATGCAGCTATGTTTTGCTTGACTTTAATTATTAGATTTTTTTTTTTTTTTTGGTACCGGGGATCGAACTCGGGACCTTGTACTTCTGAGGCAGGCTATGGAACCACTGAGCTAAATCCCCTGCCCTTTGACTTTAATTATTTAAATTAAATTACTATCTAAGTAGAACTTGTATAAATTTCCAGTTTTCCAGCTTCTTTGAGAAGTTTGAGAATCCAGTCTATTCTCCCTGTGTTCTGGTGTGGGAGCAGTTGGCTGGAGCTATGTAGGTGCCTGTGGCTCTAGATGGGGAGAGGAGCTCAGTGTCCTGCCCCTGCAGTACCCACCTCTCTGTCTCCTTACCAAGAAGCTGAGGTGGGTACCTGCTTATCATCAAACTGTGCTGCTTCATTCTTTCCTGTCACTTGCTTTCTTCTCTAGGCAGCCCTGAGTACAGAGGGTTGGCAAGGTCAGAACCATTTTTCTCCAGAGTGTTGTTATTGGACTTCATTCTTCTTACATTGGACATCTTAGTTGTCTCTGTGAAGGGGGAATAATTGAGAAGTTAGGGCTGAGAGATGTAGTAGAGCACATACTTATTATCATGTGTGAGGCTCTAAATTCATAATCCACCATACCCTCCCCCCCAAAAAAGAATTGAGGAAGTTATAGTGAATTGATTGATTCATCAAATATTTATTGAATCCCTCTTGCCATGGAGGGTGCCAGGATCTGGGGTTGAGTAAAGACATTTGGGAGACACCCGAGAGCAGTGAAAACACATACTTGATGTAACTTGTGAATGGATGGATGCTTCTTTTAGTATTGCACAAGTGTCCTGAGCATTCTCAGGGCCACAGCACTCAATGCTTGCTGCCTTTGTGAGTAATTCTGTCAAGGAAGACCATCCATTTGACTGTGAGGCTGTGTTTTATTACTGAGTTGCTTCAGGACTCAGGGAGGAGGAGCCCAAGAAGACGCCAGAGATATGGCTTCTGATGCCAGCAGCGCTATTTGTTTAGTTTTGGTGCCAAAATAAAGGTTGAATTCTGATGCAGCCCCATGACAAAAGGTTGAGGAGGTTGAATCCTGGACAGGAAATCCTTTAACTCTTAAGCCGAACTCTGTGCCTTCCAGTCTGGAGACTGGGAGCCTGCCAGTATCTCACCAGTCCTGCTGCTCTCAGGGACAATCAGGTCTTTTCCTTGAAGAAATCCTTCGCCAGCTAGAGTCCCAGATGCAGTTAACCTGCATTTCTGGGTCATCTATCCTTAATGGTTAGTGATTAAAAGATAAGGGTAACTTTAGGAAGCAACTGACTGTAGGCATCTGCATGGATAGGAATTTAAATCCATAGGTTTAATAGTGGTACTGGAAACGTTCCTAAAGACCCATTACTGTCCTTCAGCCTCATGGCCCTTTCTCTCTTCCAGCAAGGTCTTTGCAGGAGTTTGCCACTGTCCTCAGGAATCTTGAAGATGAACGGATACGGATGGTGAGTATGTCTTGGTACCAGACAGTATGTGCACATGGGGTGAGGAAGACCTGAGTTCGAGTTCTGCCGCTGGAGTGATTTGAGCTTAGAGCAAGCCTTGTCTTTGCAGGGTTTAAAGCCTTTTGTAAGTGTTACTAGATTACTGGTGTATATCTTCAGAACAGTATCTCTGTCCTCTCAAAGATTTCTTGTAAGGTCTAAACTTATACCTATATGAGGTATAGGATTTAAGGGTGGATCTTTTGAATGATTAACTTTTGGGGGCCTGAGATTCTTTACCAGCAGAAAGAAAAAGAAGGTATCCTACTGTGATCCCTCTTCCTCATGCCGTATTAAACCTGTCCAAGAGCCTTAGAGGGCCAGGGGCACCACTTCCTTTTTAACTCTGAAGCACCTGACAGAACCTGCCATGTAGCTAGCACCTAGTAAATTCTACTTAGTAAATGAAGGTAACTCTAGGATCTTCAAAGGGAGATGCTGTACAAATTCAAGAGTCAGATTCTGATCTCCAGTTTTGTAAGAGATATCTTTTGAACTAGCATTTATTCTGATGTGGTTTAGTGTTAACGGGTAAGAGATGTCACACTCACAGAAAGTTCCTTGGCATCTTCCCCACATCCTTTAGATATCAGGAATGTCCCTAGGAGGGCTTGTCTCCAGGCAGCAGAGTTCCAGAGATTTAGGGACGATGCCAAATTTGAGCGTTCAGGCATATTCTATTTAACTCTCATGATGCCTCTATGGAATAGTATTTATATTATCCCTAGTTTTTTCGGAGAAAGAGATTGAGGCTTACCAGGGTTAAGTAACTTGTCCAGGATCACACCGCTAATAAGTAGTATGGTCTGGATTCAAACCTAACTCAGCATTATACCAAAAACTATGGGCATTTCTTTAAAACTCCAAACAAAGCAGAAGCCTACTACTTTCCTGGAAGTACCTTGAAGAGAGAGAGACCTGTTTTTTCTGATTGCTCCCTGCTGGTACTTGAACCAGAATCAGGAGGGTAGTCGTGGTGGCAGTGGCAGGGTTGGTGGCAGCTGGAGGGAGAGGAAAGCTTGTGTGTTTGTGCATGTGCTAGTGCCTGAGAAAGGGCAATGATTCTTTTGAGTCTGATTTCTTGGCTGAGTCAGTATTTGGGGGTGGAGGGATGCGTGGTGAGCAAATCACCATGAATCCCCTGCGGATTGCTACGGCTTGTGGTAAGGGAACAATGGCTGGATTATGCTTTTCAGCTCGCCTCTGCAATTTTATTATTAATGTCAGTAAATTGAGTTTCTACTGTCTGCGCCTAAGTATCTGGCCATCACAAGCCCCTGCTTACCCCTCTGAGGCCTGTGATAGCTTCATCATCAGTTTAGCTCAGCTTAGCAAAGCTGCACCTTCTTTGGGAAGTCTTCCCTGACTTCCTGGGATATTTGGCCTTCCTTTGTGCTTTGTGAACATCTAGTCTATGCTTCTGATTCTGCACTTTTCACATTGTCCTGATAGTCACTGTGTGTCTGGGCCCATAGGAAATAAAAGTTCCCCAAGGGCTGAGGGCTTCTGTGTGTGGGCTTCTGTGTCCCCAGCTTTAAACACAGTTCTTGAAACTGAACGGAACTTAAAACACTCATAGAATTTTCAACCCAGAGGGACCTTGTTCCTCACTATCTGTAATCACTCATTTGACAGGTGGAAAAGCAAGTTGTAGTAGGATTGTGGTAAAGACTTGGGTATTTTGCTTCCCATGTGAAATGCTTCACATACTGAGCTTCTAGTTAGGGTTGGATTCTCAGTTATAGATGCCCAATGGAATGTCTTGGGGGCTTTAAAAATGCTGATGCATGGGGCTAAAGCTAGTGATTGTCATTTGGTACGAGGTGATGGTGTGTGCTCTGAACATTGGGGTTTGTAAAAGCTCCCCAGTGATTCTAATGTACAGCTGAGGTTGAGAATCACTGACCTAGCTGCTTAGCACAGCTTTGTGAGCTTCAGAGACTTTCAGTGGATTTGTGGAAAAGACTTTAGCGAGCCAATTAAGCAACACCAAATCATAAAAAATTAGAACAAATTAATATTACAGCACTTCAGTGTCAAAATATACTTTTCTGGAATAAGTGCTGTCAAAATTGAGAGAAGGGCAAATAGGAATCAGTTTGGAAACCTGTCTTTTTTTGTCTCTTACATTCTCTGGTCCTTCCTTACTGTGTCCATCTGAGGCTTCTGGCATTGACTTGTTTGGTTTCATTGTGAATGACATGCATGTGATTTAAAAAAAAATACCTTATTGCAAAGAGAGTCCTGAAATAATTAGTTGATCAAAGAGTGAGCAATGAGTGACTTAAAAGGAAAGATTGTAAAATATTATCCTGCCTTAGAAAAGACCATAGAATCTTAGAGCTGGGAACAATTTGGGTCATGCATTTTGCAGATGAGGAAATTAGAGCCCAGAGAGGTTAAATGTTTTGGCTGTCCTACAGTTGGCAGTCAGTCCAGTAATCATTCATTATTCATTCATTCATTCATTCACTCATTCAAAAGTGTTTGAGTGCTCCTTTGTTTCATTGCTTTTCTGTTCTTTGGATAGTGGTAGACAAATAAATCTTTACAAGATTGTATGTATATGTGTGTCTATGTGGATATTTAGAGTGTGTATGTACATGTGTATATGGATAGTGTATATGTATGTGTGTGTAAATGTGTATAGTAGTGAACCAGAAAACTTCACCTGGCATATGGGCTCTGAAGAAGATGCTTGGTGGGATGGTAGGTAGCTTCTTGGAATTATATTGGTGGTCAGGGAAGGCCTCCCTAGAGAGGTGACCTGAAAGCTAAACCCTTAATTATGATAAAGAGTCATTCATGCAGAAGTTTGGGGACAGAGCATCTGAGGGAATAGGCAGAGGCAAAGGCCGTAGGAGGGACAAGTTTGAGGTGCATTGGAGTGACAGTAGATTGGCGTGCGGGACCCGAGGGGTGAGCCCTGTGAGATGGCATTGAGAAGGAGGCAGCGGTCAGGAGAAACATGTTCTGGCCCCTGTCCTGTACTGTGGGTACAACCAAACCTTAAGCTTGAAGGACTTTTGTGTCAGCAGATTTCAAAGATGTTTTGTTTTTATTTTCAACCTAGATTCACTGTTGACTGACTTTACTTACAACTTCAAAGAATGATCATTTGTACGATGTCACTAGAATCTTGAAATTTAGATGCTACTCGGAAACCAGTTCCCCTTTGCCTTCACATGGTTGCTAACACTTTTAGGTGTCCTCATTTTTCCTTTTAAAAAGTCAATATTAATCATGCACAGGAGGAATATTATGTTTTGAATCAATGGGTAGATTTTGTTTTGATGTACTGATTAGTTTTATAAATAATGACACATGAAGATTATTGCTTACTCCAATTTTATTCCAAGACTTGGGGGGCGGGGCTTATGTGATGGAGCTGCTATACTCATCCTCCTTTTGTCCCCTGTCCTGGGTCCTTTTCTGACTTTCTTCACCAGATTGAGAATGCCAGTGAAGTTCTCATCACTCCTTTGGAGAAGTTTCGCAAGGAGCAGATTGGGGCTGCCAAGGTGAGAAGTTTGTAAACCTTGTTGTTGGATTTTTGGGTGGTGGTTTGGAAAATGCAGTACTTTCTTTAAAATCTAAGAACATCAGGAGAAAACATAAGCCTTCTTTCTTCAGAAAATCTTTACCTGATAAGCTGGATCTTAGCTCTTCCACACTTTGCAGGGGACTGAAGAACGGCTGTAGTGGCCAGCCCCCCTTAGCCAGTCCACTGTGTTATTCTGTGCTAGTTCACAAACCATCCAAAGGCAGAAACTACGACTCTTGTGTTATTAGATGGCTGTATGCATGGACAGTGTGTTTTGTTTTGTTTCTGGGGAGGTCTCACAGAGTTGTGTATCAGGTCCCCTCTTGACAGATCCTTCAATGTTTTAAGGGAAATTGAAAAACCAGATATTTATGGGAAATGTCCTGTGGGCAAATAATTTCAGAAAATATGTTTTACTCATTGTATAGGTCAAAAAACCATGTTTGCAGGCCAGTTCCACCCCAGAGGTTACCATGTATTACCACCAGCCTAGAGGGACTATAGCCCAAACTTGGCTAATTCTCATGTGTTATTAAAAGGCTATAAAGAATCTAGTTTATAGCGGGTGGATTCTCCAGAGTTACTCTCCCGTGTGATGAAATATGAGGCAACCTTAGTGGGTTTGATGTTCATTAGAGTGTTAGAGGCTACCTGCAGGGAAAGTGTTTTCAATGGAATCAATGGGCACAAAAGGCTTTCCACATTTTCCTGTTTTTCTGGAATTGTCACTTCATCCTCAGTCCCTTACGCCACCTATAGGGAGTTTTGGGCACCACCACCACCTTTCTTGGTGGAGATTTTACTCAGTTGTGAAGAAAAGTCCTTGAGGAGTGATTGTAGGTGGGAAAACAATAGAGGAAATGTCACAGTAAGCGCATGCCAGTTCTCAAGCCCCCTCACTCACTTTTGCTCTCTCCTCTTCCTCTCCTCCCAACCTGCCTTCCAGAAATAGATAGGATTACTGAAAAAGATGTTTAGTCGGGGTCTTTCAGAGCGGCAGGTGGCTATAGTTTGAAGGAGAGACTATGGCAAAGATTTTTCTTCCAGCTTCACAGCATGTTCACATCAATTTCAGTTTAGTTATGACGAAATTGGTGTTCATTGGTTTTGTACCAGAGGTTAAGGAGTGTATAATTTCAGGGAAGTTTTGCTCTACCCAGATTTGTCCAGGACTTTGAATTGACCTGCTGAGGGCTGAGAACACACTGGGAAGGAGCTCTCTGGGTCAGGCCCTGGGAGAGGCTCCTCTGGCGCAGCCTCAGGGCCTGTGCGTCCCCCATTCCGAGCACACCCTGCCCTGCTTCCGGAGGCTCCAGGGAGGATCTGGGATGGAGTGCGCTGAGGCAGAAGCAGAACAGACTTGCTTACTGAGTCACCCTCCTGTAGCTCCTTCTCCTTCCTGGCACATGCCTCCCACCGTGACCTCTTCCCTTGCATTGTTTGGGGAGTTATCATAGTCACCACTGAGAAGCAGAGGTCTGAGTGGGCTCCCTTTGGGTTTAATACAGTAGCAGTAGGGGTTTAAGTGGTGGGATGTGTAGAAATAAAAGAATTTATAGGAAATAGTCACCTAGTGAAACATGTTTTCTGTCATGCACACTTTACCTTTCATTCAATTAGTAATAATCATCAGTCATTAACATTTTTTATAAATCATCAGGCATCAAAGTGATTTTGATGACATTTGGGATTATTTCTCATTCCTCCTCCTTTGTCATATCTTTTCTCTCCCCCACCACAATATACCCTCCTCTCCACCACCCGCACAACTTATATATTTATGTCATAGTATCATGTAAGTTTAAGAGAAAACAAACCAAAAACCTCCTAGAAGACACTCTAGTGAGCAGACTCAAGAATATCAAAGACCCAGAAAGTCTTCCTTAGCTGTTTTTTGGTGGTGGCCTAAGGGAGGCTCCTGAACTCTGCCTGTGTGATGCTAAAATTACTTTTCCTTCCTCCTCTCCTCTCTGGTGCTGCTTTGGTTGCTATAACAACTTGTTGCAGAGCATGCAGAGTGAAGGCTGCCAGGGAGGGGATTCTTGGGCATTCTTCTGTGGATATGGCTGCTCAGGAGTAGGTCAAGAGCCTAGAGCTTGCTAGAATCATTAGCTGAGGTTTTTATTTCTGAGTTTGGGGAAGTAGATTTTTTATGCATCACAGGTAGATTGGAAGTGCTGGGCTCCATAATGAAAGTAGAATAGACATTAGAGAGTGTTTGGTTCAGCATGGCCTAGAGCAAGGCTGCTTGAGTCCAAATGTCACTTCTGCCATTTGCATATAAACTCGGGTAGGTTCCTGAGCCTTCCCATGCCTGTTTCCTGATCTGTAAAATGTGGATAATAGTAGAACTTACCTCCCAGAATTATTATGAGGAAGAAGTGAGTGAACTCCTACGAAGTGCTTAAAGCAAGTATCTGTCATGTAGCTATTTGGACATGAGGAGAGTGGCTGTCATTTTGTCATTTGATATTAGTTATTAGATAAACATAGTTCATTCCTTAAGAAAATATATGAGAGTCTGCTATATGTCCGGCGGTGGCTTTGCCCTGATGTTTGGTGGAGAACAAAGCCAATGTGTTGCTGTGCTTGTGGTGCGGCCGAAGAGAAAGGAGTTAAACAGAGGGATGCTAACAAATGTGTGATGTCAAGTTGTGGTAGGTCCGTGGAAAGTCTGCCTTCATGGAACGTGGTGCCTGCGAGGCAAGTGATGTTCCTGATGAGGAGACGGGTGTAGAGGGTGAGCTAGTCCTCACCATCCTCATCACCACCACTGAAAGTCATTGAGTACTTTACACGTGTCAGGTGCGAGCACTGAATATGGTTTATCTCATTTCATCTGAACTGCCCTATGAAGAAGGGGTTATTCTTACCCTTATCTTGCTATGCGGTCTTTGAGCTGCAAGATGAAAGCTGCACAATTATCTCATCTAGGCTTCCTCGACTTATAGATAAAGAAATGGAGTCCTGGAGAGGGCTAGTTCTTGGTATAGAGTCAGTCTTTACAGCATTGGGAATGAACTGCAGGACGCTGACTCTGTCCTGTATTTACTTAACCGCCCCATAGCCACCTCTCTGAAAGGTGGGAGTCGTCTTGTGTCCCGAGTAACTGAGGAATGCCTCCCTCCCATTTCACGAATATCACTTGGACCTTAGGGTTACTGCTGCAGAGGTCTTGGTACTATTTTCTCCATACAGAAACCACTTCCTTTCTTTTCTTTCCATTCTCTCTACTCTCTGACTCTGGCTGTCCTCTTGAACATGGAATGTGGAGGCTTGAGTGGTCAGAAAGTCAGAATGCCAGTGACTCAGGTTCTCCGGCTTCTTCTCGCCTCTGGCCAGCTGGACTGTGCTGACCCTAGGGTTCTCTGTTCTGGGGCTGCTGACAAGGCTGGTAGGAGTGGATTTATGCAGCATCAATGGGAGTCACAGCCCAGCTTAGTTTCTGGTTTCTATAAAGAAAAAGAGTTGCTTGCCTGTATCCCCAAATTTGAAAGAGTAAGGTTTCCTTAGGCTTTTTCATCTTTGCTTCTATATGTTTCATTGTTAGTGTGTGCAAGGAGTGGTTTAAGCAAAACAATTGATCATTCTCCCACTCTGTGAAGCTTTGAGTCTTGCTGTTGACCAAGTAAAGGTGGGAGGTTGGCAGGGCTTCAGATCCTGGCTTCTTGGCTTGGTGTTCTTCCCCTGAGCATGTACACCCATTCTCTTGCTCCAAAAGGCTCTACCTCGCCCCTTCATGTGTTTAGTAGATCTTAGCTCACACCTCTCCTTCTCAGTGAGGCCTTTCCTGAGTACTGTATCTAAAGGACCTCTGTGACCACACTCTATTTTCTTTGTAGCACTTGCAGCAGTCTGAAACTGTCCTACATATTTGTCTACTGGTTAATTGTGTTTCTCTTTCTACTAGAACATTCTTACCATGAGGGTAGGGACAGCTTCTGTCTCACATTTCCAGTGCCTATGTGGAGTCAAATACAGAGTGGGTGCTCATTGTAAATTTCTTAAATGAATAAAGAGATGTCCTTGAGCTTCCTTATCTTGCTTGAAAATTTTTTTTGCTCATGTAGGTCTTAGAATTGCACAGAAATGCCTCCTGTGAGCTCCATATGACTCAAAAGCAGGAGAGATGCACCAAGTTAGTGAATTTGAACCTGCTTATTAGATTGGTACCAGCTCTCTCCCAGCCGCCTTGCCTGCAGTCCCCACTAGCATGTGGAAGGAAAAGAGACTGCCTGTGGCAGTGCCTCAAGTGTGGTGGAGAATGTGGGCTTTGGAGGCAGATTAGCCTGAGCCCAAACCTCGGTTCTGTCACTTTCTGTGATATTTTATAAGTTACCCTCCCTGGATCTAAATTTTCTGATCTGTAAAATAGGGGATAAAAATAGAACCTCAGTGACTCAAGGACTTGAGGGATATCATTGCTTTTCATTTTAAAGGCAGTAATTTAGGCTAATAAAAATTTCCCAAAGGGAGAAAACAATTTTTCATTGTTCTGTTTCCTTAACTGAAGTATTTCCATTTAAGTTTACGCCCATCTAATCTTTGTCCATGGGTAGATACCCTGCATAGGCTGTTCCAAGTTTATGTCATGTTATTATAGTTTTCATTATATCGTGATCCACTGAACAATTTTCCATCTGACTAATTAGATGTACTGGATATCTTATGCTTTAATGATCACAAACCCTATTCTTGGGCAGTGATATTATTTCTACTCGTTTTGTTTTGTCTTGCTGTTATCAATGGTGTTGTCAATTTGTGAAGATATCATCTTACCGTGTTTTGAATTTTTCTGTAGCATAGAGACAGACCTATGTGTGGCATCAAGTGGTAGCTGGGTCTCTACAAGACAGAGTTCTGTTTGAATGCTGTTAGGCCTGGCTCTAGCTTTACTTTAGACTTGTCCCATTGAGGCTACAGGAGGCATTAGCGACATAAATAACCTACATAGCCTTATTTTCTCTGGCTTGACATCTGTGTGGATTAGAAACCAGGAATTTTGGTCTCACAATTGAAATTCTCTCTCTTTTTTTCTTTATTTCTTTATGTTACTGGTGGTCAGACCTGCGCCTCATTCATGCTAAAAGTAGCCACTCTACCACTGAGCTACATCTGCAGTCCCCATAATTGAAGTTCTTAGAAGGTAGAGTTCTGGCTTTGGTAGTATTAAATACTGGCATTGCCTTGTTTCTGGGATTGTACTGGTGCCTCTGTGCCAGATAGATGCTCTGATCTGCAGGGCCATGGCAGGGTAGTCGCATGGCTTAATGGGTGTAATGTGCAGAGTAGGAGCCATGCTGTCTGCTGCGCTTCTGTGCAGGCGGAACAATGAGTCTGTAAAGGGGAGCAGAAAGGTCTGGAGAGACTGAATTGCTTTATTCCTGCAGCCTCTTACTCTTCATTTTCTCTCTCTCTTTTTTTTTTTTTTTTGCCAGGAAGCCAAAAAGAAATATGACAAAGAGACTGAAAAGTATTGTGGCATCTTAGAAAAACACTTGAATTTGTCTTCTAAAAAGAAGGAATCTCAGCTTCAGGAGGTAAGAAATTTGCCATATATCCTGAACAAAATATGTCATTTTTACACAGTGCTGTGGTTGCTCTTTGCCAGAAAATCTTAGGTCTTTGCCAGAGACCTTGGAAACTAGGAGCTTGATCCTGATGCCTCCTCCTTTGTAACCTCCTATCCCACTCACCTTTGTGGCTCTGGATCATACTGCTGGCCAAGATGACTGCCTTCTGGTTGGGGAGCCCTCCTTGCTAGACTGGGACTCTTCACTTCAAGCTGAGATCTGTCTTCCTGTTTCTTTCACCCTTGCCCTTAATACTGCACTGTTTCCTTAACCCCTGACTTCCTGCCTTATGTCAGTGACTTACATTGTTAGCATCTGAAGCACTTTTTTCAACCTTCCTTAATGTTAATTTTTAAATATTATTTCAGTCCGGTATCTGACATTGGTTTTTTCCTGTCTTGTCTTTTCTTTTTTGTTCTAATAGTGTCTTACTGTCACATATATATATACATATATGAATGTTTTGGGTGTTTTTTTCCTTTTGTCTTTTGAGTTTTGGTAACCTTGTTTAAAGAAAATATTCATCAGCCTGTTCCTGGTTCCTCAGGATTTGGATGGGATGTTTTTAAAAGTAGTCTTTTGGAAGGAGAAGTCAGATTTGCAGCCATAGAGCTGTTATCGTTTTACTTAGTCTGCGGAGATTTGCATGGTGAGGAAGTTTTGTTTCTGGGAGACAGGGCAGTTTCCTAGCGGAACTCAAAATATGGTGTCATGAGTGTCATCTTATTTAATTTTCCACAGCTTGCTCTCCTTTTCTCATGATATGTCTCTAAAGAGAGGTGTTGGCTTTCAGACTACCCCTCATTCTTAAATTTCAATTCCTTTTGAGCCCATATCATGCCAGTACTTACAGTAAGTGAAAAGATGGAGGAAGATAACTCGCGAGATGTGGAGTCCATTTCCCTCCTAACCATGATTTCATATACATCTTCAGAGAAGAATGTGCTGTTCTCATAAATATTTGCTTTGAATGGGTATTTGAACCAATTCTTGGGTGCTGAGGTTGTAGCTCAGTGATACCGTGCTTGCCTAACCTGCACAAGGTCCTAGATTCCATCCCCAGCACCAGAAAACAAAAAGTACCAAAAAACCAGTCTTTGAGTAATGATAAGGACCCCAGCTCAACACAGAGACACAGGCACTAGATGCTGCCCAAGGACAGGTAGATTGCACTTGATAATTCTATAATTCCATTTAGGATCTGTCCCAATACTCGAACTTTTTTTTTTTTTTGGTACCGGGGATTGAGCTGGGGACCTTGTGCTTGTGAGGCAGGCGGCAGAACCACTGAGCTAAATCTCCAGCCCTAATACTCACACTTTTTAGTTTTCATTCTTCTAACATTAGATGGCATTTAGGGTTTGGGAACTCATATTTCAGGTAAATCTCTTTGGCTGTACGTGACAGTGGCCAAGTCTTGTAGCTCTGCAGCTTCTTCTTGGTTATACAGCACGTTTAGGATAACCGTGCACCATTAGTGCAGTTGTCCAGAGTGGAGCAGGTGGGTGGAAGTTCTAGCACCCACTGATACTGGAAGCCCACATTTATCCTGTAGGCATGGTGGTCCCCCTGGTAAGGGTGCTTCTCCTGCAGGTCCATTCTTTCCATGTCTTGGTATTACTGACTTTGGGATGAATCCAGTGCTTTCTTTAAGGTCATTCCAATGCCATCTCCCTCTGAATTATCACAATATAAGGATCTGAACCCTGGCCTACCAAAGAGGGTGCTTTCCTTCAAGACCCACCTGTCTTGTATTCACTGTGTGGCCTGGAGCAAGTTCCTTAGGCTCTCTGAGATTTCATTCCTTTATGTGTAAAGTACTCATAAAATATACATTCTGAGTAGTTCATGAATGAGAAGGCGAACCACAGCTACTGAACAAACACAGTTATTATCCTTGTGACAGGCCTGCTTCTGTCTATCCGCTATATCCATATTGGATGGCACTGTTACAGACTTTGCCATTGTATATCTCAGTGAATGTTTTTTATTATGTTCTTTTGTTACAGTCCTTTGTGTTCCTACCTTTTACCCATTCATGCTTTCTATGTACTTGGGTAGCAAGGATTGGGCTGCAGTCTTTTTTGCAAGTTCTGGTTTGTTGAGGTCCAGTTGTCAAGCATTGCCATTTTCCTGTGCTAATTTACAGGCAAGAAATGTCCAGTAACAGCAACAGCACATGGGTACTACTAACAACAATAGTAGCAAACATTTACTGAATGTACATTTATGCCTGATGTACTGTGTTAAGCACTTGCCATGGAATCTTCTTGAATCCTCACAACTACTCCATGAAGTATGGATGTCAGTATTACCTCAGTTTTACATCTGAGGAGACAGAGGCTCATAGTGGTAAATAGCCTGCCTGTAGCTAGCTAACCTTGGCACCTAGCTGTGGACCCCTTCTCCCTTCCAGGTTCTTCTTCTTTCAGCATGGGTCCTAAGCGCTAATCCCTTTCAGTCATGCAAATAGAAATGGAGAGAAGGGGGGACCTTGGTGATCATCTGGTGCAACTTCCTTGAATACATTCAAAGGATCTGAGTTCTTAGCAGAGGTGAAGTGATTTGCTTAAGATTTTCCAGCTATTTAGTAATGCTTTTCTTCACATTTATTTTAAAAATCAACTTTTAGGAACATTATTAAACACCTGGTACATCTTTGATAAAATCTACTACCTTTGATTATCCAGAATTGTTCCCTGATCACAGGACTCTGAATTGAATGCTTTTCAATTTGAGTCCCTCACTCATTCTGTGGAGGCGGAAATTACTGGGGCAGCAGTGTGGGATTACACTGCCACCTAGTGGATTAAAAATAATCTACAGTGACTAAGAAGTTTGTATCAAAACCAGTATTTGTAGGGGAAGGGGATGAAAAAGGAGTTAAGATGTGTTATGTACATCCAGCAGCTCCCCATGAGGAATGTAATCATTATGTACTGCAAATGTTTACTAATAAAAAACAAATATTGCTTCATAGAAAAGCAATATTGCTTCATTGTACCAGTACTCATCAGACACTTCTGTGAAAGTCTGGTCAGGCTCTGAGTGTTTTATGGGGAGTGAAAAGAAGGATCCACTGTCATGGAACTTACAGGTTTTGAGAAATACAGAATGATCAATGGGTCTGCTCAAGCTGGAAGATATATACTTTAAGTTACAGAGAAACAGTTGTGAGTTGGTGTATTGGTTTTCTGTCACTATAACAAAATGCTTGAGGCACAGTACTTTATAAAGTAAAGAGCTTTACTTAACTTACAGTTTTGGAGGCTGAAATTTCAAACCGCATAGCCCTAGCTCCAGTGAGACACTCTTCCGCCTACACCACATCGTGTGGGATGGCATCACAATGCCAAGAGCCACATGGTGAGACAGGAAGCCAGAAAGACCAGTGAGGGGCCAGTCTTGTTTTTCTAAAACAGGTTTCTCGAGAATTAACTAAGGCCTCCAGAAACTGCCTCCCTTCTAAAAGCAGTGCCCCCAGTGACCTGCCACTAGGCTATATCTTGTAAAGGTTCCACACCACCTTCAAATGCTGTCAAATTGAAGTCCAAATCCCCAGCACACAACCTTCTGGGACACACTCAAACCATATCCAGATCATAGGAAGTGGTCTGGCAAGCAGGTTAGCATCCTGGCTTTTGATTCCAGTTTAGAGAGGCTAAGGATGTGGTACATTCTGTGGCCAATAAGCAGGGATGCTGTCAAGAGAATCCCATCTCAGTTGGGATTTCTCTTTTGTTTTCCTTTGAAGATGCATTGAGTTATGCATTTCTTCTTAGTGCTGGGTCACTAAAGGGACATTCCTTTGATGCTGCCTGATAGCCACATGGAGAGAAATCTGTTTATTCTACTGAACATTTCCTACCATCCAGGTACTTTTCTGGGCACTGAGATAGAAAGGTGAAAAAATTAGAAAAGGTATCTGTTCTCACAGACTATATTTTAGTGGGCAGCAAAAAGAAAAGAAAGGAATAAATAAGAATTTCACACAGTGATAAGAAATAAATTGGGAGAGAAAATGCTTAATGAATGCTTCTCCGGAAAGCCCAATCTGAGCCTAGGAGGAATGACATGAGCTATGTTAGCTAGGCAGTCTTCTTCAAGCTGTGGGTGTGTAATCAAAATCAAAATTACTGGGTCATAACATAGAGTAGGCTAGATAAAATATGAAAGTGCATTATACTAATTAAAAATGTGTATTCATAGGGTCATTGTGAGACGTATACACCAAAATAAAAAAAAAAGTACATTTATTTAGGGGAAGAAGTTTTTAGGCAGAAAGAATGCTAGGTCAAAGCTTTTAGACCGTAAAGAGGTTAGAGAGTAGGAAGAGACCAGAATGCCAAGCACGGTGAGGGCCAGTTAGGCTGGGAGGAGGGGCTGGTGGGCTGGACAGACAGCACAGGGCTTCGCACACCATGGTGGAGGCTGGGGGAGGGCTTGAAGGGGCTGAGAGACCATCTGATTTAGATTCTAAGGGGGCATACTGGCTGCTGGGTGGAAATTGGGACAGGTAAGGAGACCGGTCAGGAGCCTGGTGGCTCAGGGAAAGTGTGCTGGTTTAGGGCAGGAACAGGGATTGCAGGCCACTGATGCTGAAGTGCCTGGTGACAGTAGCAACCAATGCCCCGTCTCCAGTTATTCTCATCCTTTAGCCCATTTTCTCTGAACTAGCTCCACCCAGAGCAAGGGCAGATATTATTATCTCCATCCTTCAGACAAGATCAGTGACTGGAACAGGTCACATCAGCTGGAAGATCCTGGGACTGGAACCCACACATAGATCAGTGCTCTGCTGCTGGAGTTGGTTCCTTGTTCTTTACCGGAACTTTCTGTGGCTTTCATCTTGCCTACGCTGCAAGAGACTTTTTGAAGATTTTCAGAATGATCCCCTCCCTCACTCAACAACCTCAGTCAGCAAGCCCACTGAGAAGCTGTGAGGTGTGTGGGATGATCAGAGGAAGATGTATTCACTGGTGTGGGGGGGAGGAGTTGAGCCCCAAGGACATCAAAGGCTGCTGGAACATACGGGGCATGACTGGCAGGAGCCCTGCTGGAAGATGTGTCAACCCGGTTGTCTAAGCAGCTAGACTTGGCAAAATGGGGTGCAGACCTTCTGAAACATTGCCTACAGATAAAATCTCCTTCAGAAAGTGCCTTCAGCTTCAGCCTTCTGTGTTATTCAGCAGTTACTCAGCAGACCATCTTCCTTGTGTGAATGTGTCATTTGCCCCGGGGGAAACTGGTAGCCTGAGAGACTTGAATGCATACTTTGGGGCTATTTCATAGTGTCTTGTATTTTACCAGAGCTTATAATTTTCTTTTTATTTACATAAATTTGACTGGGTTCTCACTTAGTTTTTTCTTCATTGTGCTGTAAGCCTCATGAAGAAGTCTCCTTTTGCTTGTGATAGTTAAGGAATGAATGATTATATAAGTTCTTAAATGTCACCATAGCATAACATTTGGGACAATGGAAAGGTCTATTCCAAGTTTGTTCTGCAGGAATCTTGACAAAGGAACAATAAGAGAAATAATCTTTTGGGGAGCTTTTTTTTTGGTCTCAGTAGAGTGTATTATAGAACTAGTTTTGACTAATTTCTAAGGAAAACAGTGTTTTGTTTCCAACTAGCAGCATAATTCACTTATATTTAAAAAAACCAACACATTCACTTTGGTGCTTTATTGTTGAAATGTGCTTTCAGTGAAACTGCTTTGAAAGAATGTGTGGACATAGCCACATTGCGGACAGACGGAGAGCTGTGAGTGAGGGCTGGGCATCTGTAGCAGAGCATCCTCACGGAGTTGTACTCAGTTTCAGCCCTGGATAGTAGATTGCAGATCTGTGCTTTAACTGTACCCACTCAGGGCCTGGGCACCACCTGCATAGAGGGAAGAGTGGGGGTCTGAGGGCGTGATAGTTACTCTCTTTGGATGAACTGCTCATTTGTCCTTGTCATTAACAAAGTACTTGGCACTCCTATGAAAATGTTCTGTTTTGGGGTCCTTGCCCTCTAACAGCTCATCTTACTCATGAGGAGGATGGGCTGTGGATGGCTGTGCAGGCTTACTGCTTTTGTTTGTTTCAGACAAAGTTTCACTAAGTTACCCCAGGCTGGCCTTGAAATCTTGATCCTCCTGCCTCAGTTCCCCAAGTAGCTGGGATTTACAAGCATGTGCCACTGCACTCAATTTGCTTTTTTCCACTCTAAAAATCTGTCTGCCATGGAGGTGTGGGGAGGCAGTAGAGCTCTTAAGAGCGATCAAGGGTCTTGAGGGCAGATTCAGCTGGACAGAAATCCCAGCTCTGTTCTCTGATAGTTGTATGACCTTAGTCAACTCTCTTAATGTTTGTGTACCTCATTTTCCTCCTGCAAATTAGAGATAAAGATATCATTTCTTTTATAGGAATATAATGACTATATAATTAAAAATAATGAGGATTAAATAAAGTTATATTTATATATTTATATAGCTATGGACATAGTGCCTGCCATAAAATTAGTGTTGAGCTAATCATTGTAATTACTCTTATTACTGTGTCATGCTATTTGATTTGCTTGTAAAAATTGTCTCCAGAGATTTTTTTCTGCTTTCTCAGTGTTCTTGTTGGATAATCACCAGATTTTCCTCTTAAATCCCATCTTCTTTGTAGGCAGACAGCCAGGTAGACCTGGTCCGGCAGCACTTCTACGAAGTATCCCTGGAGTATGTCTTCAAGGTGCAAGAAGTGCAGGAGAGGAAGATGTTTGAGTTCGTGGAGCCTGTAAGTAGACGTGCAGGGTTTCATGATGTACTTTCTTTTTTTTTTTAATCAATTTTATTGATACATTTTGGGTATACAATATAATGACATTCATCATTGGAAATTTGTACCTTTACATAATCTCTCTTGGTTCTTATTTTTTCCCCATTCCCTTTCAACCCCTCCATCCCTCCCTATTTACAAAGATTTTGTTTCCATTTTTTCATTTTCTCATATTAATTCCATTCTTTTCTTTCCTTTCCCCTACCCCTCCCACTTCCCCTTCCCCTTTTCCCCTTTTCTTCCTATTTCACATTATATATTATACCTTTTAGTCCTTATTTACACTTTTAGCTTCTCACACTAGAGAAATTATTGGGTATTTACACATGTGTGTCCTATTTTACTTAAGAGTATCACCTCAGTGTGCATCCATTTAGCTATAAATGTCTCTAATTTCTTCTTTTTTATGGCTGAGTAGTACTCCATTTTATTAAAAAAACACATTTTCTTTATCCAGTCTCCAGTTGATGGGAATTTGGGCTGCTTCCAAGTTTTGCCTATTACAGATTGTGCCGCTATGAACATGGGTGCACATATATCACTGTGGTATGATTCTTTTAATTCTTTGGGGAAGAT
>NW_004624774.1:2112386-2125923 GCF_000247695.1 Heterocephalus glaber
GCAGGTGACAGAACCACTGAGCTAAATGCCCGGCCCCTATGTGTAGATTTTTTGATCAGGGCTATTTGGAGTCCTATATGCCTCACTTACCCGTATGTCAAGTTCTTTTCCCCTGCTTGGGAAGTTTTCTGCCATCACTTCTGTGAACAGTTTTTTTTTTTTATGTCATCTGCACCCTCTCCCGTTTCTTTTTTGACTGATCAGTCTTCTGTTATTCTTCTTTGAATTCCCTCGCAGCTGCTGGATTGATATCTCATGTTCCCTTACTATTTTAAAGAAATTTTTCTTTTCCTGATCACTAATTGCAATCCTATCTTCTATATCTGAAATTCTGTCCTTGCTTTGGCTCATTCTGCTGTGTAAACTTTCAGTGGAGTTTTTAATCTCCTGGAAATCTGTTTGCATGTGTTTTATGGATTCTATTTGTTTCCTATGTTCAGATTCCATCATGTTCTTCAACTCCTCTATTTTTTTATCTGTGTCCTCTCTAGATTTATTAATCATGTCTTATACTATGTCTTGCACTATGGGTACAATCTGCTATTATCTGAGAAATTATTTCTGATTTCATTTTTTCCAGATCTCCTTTTGTTGCCAGTTCAGGAAGTCCAGATGGTTGAATATCAGATTGTTCCACCATGTTTCCCTTTGTGGTTGCTGTAGATGATCTGGAAGTCTGGTTTTGAGACTTATTTCCATGTCTTCTCCTTTCAAGGGGAGTAGGGCAGTGGTTGCTGCTGGTGCCCACGCAGCTCCCCTCCTTAGTGCTGGGGGCAGCCCTGCTCACTGGTGCTGGGGGCATTGGTAAGTCAGCCCAGAAGACTTACCTTCTCAGTACTGTGGGCAGCTCTTAATGATGTACTTCCATTTCAGCCACCTCGCAGGTTACAAGGTGGTCTTCATTGTTGATGAGAAGATTGACCAACCTTGGTGCTATGTCTTTTGCTAAGAGTGGTGCTTTGTCAGTCTGGGTCTTCTGAACTCTTCCTGGCAGCTCTTCCCATACAAGCTCAGTGAAGCAGGTGGAGTGGTCAGCAATACGTAGTCCCTTCCTGTGACAACCTGAGATTGTGCTATTTGGTCTTCAGTTGGAAGAAGTGTAGTGAGAATCCAGAAGGGGTCCATTATTTTGCTATATCATAGTGACTAAAACTTAACTTATCTCCTTTCTCTCACCTTCCTTCATGTAGTCCAACTATAGTAGTAACCCAAGGAAATGGCAGAATGTACGTATTACCCTTTCTATTTTTACTCCTGGCTTTAGAGCCCTTCCAGTAGTCTATTCAGTAGTAGTACGTGCCATATAAACAGTTTCTCATGTTGACTTTTTTATAACCAGAGCAGCTTATAAATTCTATTGAGTGTATTATGATGGAATTTGGACTGGAGTAGAGAGTCCCAGTGGGCATGAAAGATTACATTGTGGAACAAGTCTGACTTTAGTTTAGCTCACCCCACTGTGGTTGTGGTTTCATTCAGACATGGTGCTGCTCCATCCTATTGTTGCGCTGGTGTACATAACCATGGCAAGAGGACTTCATGGAGGATAAAATAGGTAAAACCCTTGAAGACACAGGCATAGGTAAATACTTTCTAAACAGAACAAGAAATAATTGCACAACAAATAACATCAAGAGTCAACAAATAGGATTATGTCAAATTTAAATGCTCCTGGACAGCAAAGGAAACAATCAACAGCATGAAGAAACAACCTACAGAATAGGAAAAAATTTTTGCTAGCTACTCTTTGGACAGAGGACTAATATCTGGAATATATAAAGAACTCATAAAAACTAGAAAGAGCCAATCAAAGATGGGCAACTAAAATGAATAGACACTTCTCAGAAGAAGTATGAATGGCCAATAAATACATGAAAAAATGTTCAACATCTCTGGCCATCAGAGAAATGCAAATTAAACACTGAGATTGTGTCTGGCTCCAGAAAGAATGACTGTCAAGAATCAAACAATAACAAATGCTGGTGAGGCTGCAGGGAAAAAGGAACCCTCCACATTGTTGGTGGGAGTGTAAACTAGTACAATCACATGGAAATTACTCAAAAAACTAAAGCTAGACATTCCGTTTGATGCAGCTATTTCCATTCTAGGTATCTTCCTGGACGAGTTAAAGATATCATATTACAGTGATGTCTGCATACTCATGCTTAGAGCGGCACGGTTCATAATAGCTAAATCTTGGAAACAGTCAATATACTCATCAACAGAAGAATGGATAAAGAAGGTGCTATTTATACACAATGGTGTACAACTGTTATAAAGAAGGATAAACTAGAGTCATTCATATGAAAATGGATGCATCTTGAAACAATTTTAAGTGAAATAAATCAGACACTTAAGTATCACTTAACATCTCTTGTAGGAGAAGCCCAAGGTATAATAATTTAAAGGGCTAAAGAAAAGATAGACAATAGGAAACAGGGAAATAGATCTTTGGTAAATAGAAAGAGACCCTTGAGATGGAACAAAAAGAATTAAGATACATTATGTACATGTACCTACTTTTCACATTGAATGCAGTCAATATGTACTACAAACATGTACTACTAAAAAAAAGTAGACTTCATGGAAACACCGCACTAACAAATGGGGCTCAGTGTAGAATTGTTGTAGACCTTTGATTTTTCAGCCCACGTGTAGCCTCTGATTTAGACTCAAGCCTGGGGTCTGTGTGTAAATAAGTTTCTAATCTACCTAGATTTAAGAAAGGGCATTTTTCTTAAGCAAAAACAAGAAAAAAAACTAGAATCTGAAAGAAAATGATTTTTTTTTAAAAAGTAAAGTGTGTTTTGTGTGTCATTTCTAATTTATAAATGTATGGAAGCCTTTTTAGTCACGTAAACTTACTGGTAGTTTCATCAAGACTCCAGTGAGCTTTGGAATCTTTGTATCTTTTACTGTGCTGGAGGCGTGGTCCCTGGATTCCACTCCCAGCACCTCATTTGGCAATTCTTTAAATTTCTTAGTTACCTCCATTTTAACGTCTGAACAGTGCACATCCTAGAGCCAACTTCCTGTGCAGTGGTGGTCTTGTTCAAAGTTACAGGTTAAAGTCCCCATCCTCTGTTCTGTGAGACCTGTTAGGATGGAGCAAGAGTGTCTGAGGAAGCAGTTATTGATTTTCCTGCATGGGACCCTGACTTACTTTTCTTACCCTACTTTTCTCTCATTGCTGAGACAAAACACTGGACACCCAAAACTAAAGGGGAAAAGGTTTATTTGGCTTACAGTTTGTAGAGGTTTTAGTCCATGATTGGCTGGCTCCCAGGAAGGGTGATAGAGGCAACAGTTCACTGTGGCAGAAGACAGCAAAAGCGGCCTTCCTGCCCTTTTTATCTTATGTAAACTGTGTAGGCTGGGTAGCACTCACACCCTTAATTCTAAGGCCCTTGGGCCTAGCACTGCACTGTGAATCAATCACACACTCTGTATTCAGCAACCTCGGAAATAGCCCCACCTCATTTGCATGAGGCTTTGGAGGAACATCTAGACACAAGCCCTAACAGACCCAGAGGTGTTAAAGCTAGTTCTCTTTTTTTTTTTTTACCCAGCTCTGGGGATTAAACCTCGGGCCTTTGCACTGAGCTACATCCCCATCCATTTTTATTTTTGAGACAGAGTTAAGTTGTTAAGTTGTTCAGGCTAGGTGCTTGTACTTGTGATCCTTCTGCCTCAGCCTCTCAAAGTGCTCAATTGCAAAAATGTACCGTTATGCCTAGCTAAAGCCAGACTTTCAGTCAGTTTGCTGATGAGTCATTTCCTATGCTCAGGGCAGCATTCAAATGTTGTCACACCGAATTAGCCTTTCGATTATTTTTATTTGCTTTTACTGCAATTTCTAAACAAAAATGACAGTGTAATTTTAACAATCTTTATGTATCTATTAATCAATATTATTCTGTAATTCCTTGGTATTTATTCTCCTTGGCCCATCTGACAGGGGCAAGTTTTTTCTTTCTGTGGTACCGGGGATCAAACTCTGGACCTTTTGCTTTTGAGGCAGGCAGTGGATCCACTGAGCTAAATCCCTGGCCCTTGGGGCAGGTTTTTTCTTATTGACTTTGATCTCCCAGTAAGTGTAGTGAATCAGGTACTGTGTCTGTTAGCTTTTGCTGAGTGACAGCCACACAGCCTCACACAGAACCGACGTTTATTTTTCACTCATCTATGACCTTTAGCAGAGCTAAGCTCGGGTTGGTTGGATGGCTTTGCTCATCTGACTGGGTTCCCCCCCACCCCTCTGCTTCCTTTATTTTTTTTTTTTGAAAGATAACTGCAAAGGTTTATCATTCCATTTCCTGGCATTATTTTGTGGTATGTTATAGTCTCAGGGAGTTCAGGGATTTTTCATTTTAAGAATCCATAGCATCATAGTTAAGGACTCTGCCTGATTTTAAAACCCAGCTTGCCATTTACTAGCTGTGTGTTCTTGGGCAAGTCATTTCCCTGAACTTTTCTTTCCTCTTTCACAAATGGGAATAATAGTACCACTTATCTTACAAAGATGCTATGGAGATTAGCTGAGTTGGTCCATGTAAAATTCTTAAAATAGACCCTGATTAGCACACAATTAAAATTTGGCAACCTCCAGGTGGTTCTGCTGCACAGTACAGTTTGAGCTACTGGTCTGGATTATATATAGAAAATGTGAAATAACCATTGTCAGGTTAAAGGGCCGAAAACCAAGACCAGACCAGGCCACAACAAGCCTTTATTAGGGGAATAGATCTGCCGGACTGTCTCTGAACAAAGGAGAGACAAAAGCAATATGGCCGAGGCAGGGAGTCTTTTATAGAGACTGGGGTGGGGTTTGTAGGGGCTGAGGCGGGGTTGAGTGAGGTAGTGACTAGGGAATGGAGGAGCCGGTGATGGTGATGTCACTAGGTGGTAGGAAGTGAGCAAGTATTAGGTTACTTTCTAGGCGGGAACAGGGGCATGCTGGGAAGAAGGGTTTATTCTTTGGTGGGAGCAACCATCTTGGCATGATGTCACACAGGAGAGGGGGCAAGGCATGCTAGGAAGAGGGCAGCTACTGTACATAATAGCTGCTGAGGTAGTGGGAGACCTATCAACCATTGATGATCTTAGTTGAAACTGTTGTACTATGCTAAGTGCTTTTGCTACATTGTGTTATTCAGTCCTCATAACATCTCTGAGGGTAGGTGCTGTCCTTATCCTTATTTTCAGATAAAGAAATTGAAACATTTACAGATCTGACCCCTTCAGGTGGTATCAAGTAAACAGCAGAACTAGGTTGATCTGGCTCTTGATCTTAGTGAAGCAGCATTTGATTGCTTACAGGTGGAAAGGAAATCAGCAAATCTATTGAACTAAATTTCTGGGGCACACAGGTATTGGCTGCAGTCAAAAGGAATCTTCTAGACTTTCAAATAACCCCTGTACACAGTGATCATGTTCATTTTTTTTCTTAGAAAGTAAGTGCAAGCAGTGTTCTGGGAACATGGATAGCAGATCAGACACACTGACTTCCTGAAGCTGAAGCCATGCTCCTCTCCGTTCCCCCGAGTTTTCATAACTGAAGATTGGTTAATGCTGTGGGAACTCATTCCCCATGTTCATCAGGCACCACATCCTTTGAGTTCACTTCCTCAGTATTTCTTAGGGCCATATCCTCCTGTCCCTCCACACTCTTCCATCCTATTGCAGATTTTCATTCTTTCCTTGTTTTTTGCATCCTGTCCTGGCCCCCTTCGTTCCCTATTTGAGCTGGACCCCAGTGCATTTGATGATATCTCTATTTTGCAGAACAGCTCCTGACTGTACTCCCATGCTGGAATTAACTGTTATCCCTCCTGTGCACTAATAGATCCTGCTGATATTCTCCTGTTAAAGATGAGTTAAGTGGAGTTTTGTGGCTCAACCAGCTCAGCTTCTCATCACTCTCTACTGGCTGTCCTCTTTGTTGAATGAATGGTGATCCCTAGAGCCTATGAGTTTGCTGTGGCCGCTGAAACAAAGTAGTACCACAAACAAGGTGGTTTAATCTGATGGAAATCTATTGCCTTGTAGTTCTAGGGATTGAAGTCTGAGGTTGAGGTGTTGGCAGGACTATGCTTTCTATGAAGTCTGTAAGGAAAGAATCATTTCTGTTCCACGCTTCAGGTAGCTTGCCCACAATGTTTTTTTGGTTTATAAGTGCATCTTTCCAACCCTCCATCTTTACCTAAATATCTTCCTTCTGTGCATGTTTGTGTTTGTATCTAAATTCTCATGTTTATAGGATACCAACCATGTTATTCTTATAGAAGTATTAGTGCCCACCCTAATGACCTTATTTTAACTTGGTTACCTCTGTAAAGACCCTGTTTCAAAATTGAGCCACATCCTAAGGCACTGGGGATTAGGACTTGGACATATCTTTTTTATAGGGCACAGTTCTGCACATAACAATGATTCTGTTCTATGAATGTTGACACTTGAGTTTATCAGGTAGTTTGGAATGATGCAGCTGGCACTAATTCCAGCAGTTCCATTTTTGCTTTAAAAAAATATATGTATATAGTTGTCAGCCAGCTAATAGGTTTTGCTTGTAGTTAATCATGGGAAGAGGGCAGAGATTGGTGAGGAAGTCCTTTCCTTTGTGATTTTTGTGGTAGCTCAGTGGATGAGCTGACCCCTCTCACTGGATAATCACATGGGGCTACAGCAAGCTCTTCCTCTTTGTGTTTGAGTAGAAGCATTTCTTTGAAGCAGATGGATCCTTCCACCTCTGAAGTCCTTCTGTGGGTCTCACCCTGCCCCCTAAGGAGTGGACTTTCACTTCCCATTGGGTCATAGGTTCAAGGGTTCATGCACTATGTGGGACGAGGATGGAGGAAGGCGGGGAGGGGAGAATGGATGCTATGAGAGGAGAAAGTAGGCCAAAAATAACACTTATTTAAGGGATTGTTTTCTGTAGAGAAATGGACAATGAAGGCACAGAACCAAAGTAAAAATCAAAATAAATATTAGTCACCGCCTGCCTCTGGAGCACTTGTGTCTATGCCCAGGAGGCATTTTAGTGAGCTATTTGGAAGGAAGAGAAGAGAAGAGAATTCTAAGAGAAGGAAAATCAGAGTTAATAGGAGGAATAACCTTAGAATTTATTTAGCTGTTTATCTTCTGCATTATTCTCATGCAGAGGAGTGGCCCAGTGCTTTGGAAAGTCATGGCATACAGCATTTACAGTCTGCAGGGAGGTCACAGATGAGAAGAAGGAAAGAATGATTTTCATCGTGAATTCTGGAATTAGGTTTGGTAGGAGAGCCCCTTCTCCTCTACTACTGGAGCCTCCTGGAGGGAAAGGTATAGGCCCTACTCTCAGAAAAGTATTTCATTTAGAATAGTCCAAAGGGTGTGATCATCTTTGAAAAAAAATTTGTTATTAAGCTTTGGCAGCTGTATGTTGATTTATGTCAGGGATGTATATGATGCCACTAGGTGGTTTTAAGCCAGAGAATCCAGCAGTGCCTGCTCACCCACCTCCTATGAGAATCTAAGGGAATAGAATGTGCTGGGGACAGTGGCAGAGGTAAGGTACCATATTGTTGTAATTGGGTTTTGCTGGACTTCCCAGTACACAGCTCTTTAATAAACGGGGCTGGCCATGTAACTTACCTTGAAGGCAGAGTCCCGTCTGGGTTGTGCCTACTATAGTGCTTACCAGGCTTGCCACAGCAGGTGGAAAGGAGGCGATTGGTGGGTGGGATGAGATCCCTTACCTGTTATTATTAAGACTGCCTCTTGGGCTGGGGATTTAGCTCAGTGGTTTCACCGCCTGCTGCGCAAGCTCAAGGATCTGAGTTCAATCCCTGGTACCAAAAAAAAAAAAAAAAAAAAGACTGCCTGTCAAAGAGGAGAGTTAAGTGAAAAGAGGTGGGATGGAATTATGTTTAAGGAAAGATGTATTCATTTAGGGACCGAACACCAAATACAATAATATGGCGCCAAGCAAA
This sequence comes from Heterocephalus glaber, assembly GCF_000247695.1. Next base: position 2,120,360 of record NW_004624774.1, read on the forward strand.
TGTGTCTTGGGATAACATGTGCTAGAGGTAATTCAGGGAGGTCAGTGTGGACCGCTGAGAAAATGTGAGTGAGCCTTCAGAAGCTGAAGAATGGGGATGGTCCCCACACACAGGAGAGCTGAACTGTGATAGACTTGGGGCTCTGATCTTTCTCAACCACTTTTTGTGTTTTTTCTTTGAAATTTGGAACTGAGGCAAGATGTGCCGGACTCGGGAAGGAGCCAGGAACGCATACCACCCGTGAGACTTGGGTTTCAGCTCTGAGAGGAAAGACTGCAGGACTGTTTGTTTATTTTGGAGAAGTGAAGGCTGGCAAAGGCTCAGGGTGGGGACAGTTTTTGAGAACATGAAGTAGCATTAGAAAAATTGTGGCCGAACAGATGTTTACAGTATTCACTAGGGACAAGACTAAACAATGATGAACTTACCTTTTAGCCCAAGGGGATTGAAATGAGGATTCAGGGAAACCATTGTAACTGAAAATGGACTGTTTGAATGAAGGAATCCATGGTATTTGGTTTTGAATAGTTTAGGGAAAGCTCAAAATGCGCCTTAGCTCAAGTCTAGCTAAGTCTAATTTCACTTTGCTTGGTAGGTTGCAGACTCTGAATACACCACCTTCCTTTTCTGTGTGATAACCTGATATTACAAATGTACAGAAGGAAACTAAATTTGAACCTTGGTCTTTGGCTTCTCGAGAAATAATGTTCTTAGGGAGTGATGAAGCTCACAGGCTAAGTGCATGGATATTGGTGCCAAGGAGACCTAGTTTCAACTCTTGGCTACTACTTACTGTGTGTGTTTTGGAACAAGTTCCTTAACCTCTCTAAATCTACTTCCTCATTATTAAATTGGATAATGGTAATATTTAGCTCATAGTTGTAAGTATTCAGTAAGACAAGTCATGGAACAGCAAGTACCTGACCTGGCGCACATTTGGAGCTTGGTAAATGCTAGCCATTGTACTGCCCTGCTGCAGACGTTCAAATCAGTGTTGGGAACTCAGACACAGCTATGTCACACCTCTTTTCAGCCTGCACATACGACCTCTGCTTTTTTCCCTTTATTACAGCTACTGGCCTTCCTGCAAGGACTCTTCACCTTCTATCACCATGGTTACGAACTGGCTAAGGATTTTGGGGACTTCAAGACACAGCTGACCATTAGCATACAGAATGTGAGTAGGGAGGGGGACAGGCTTCCATTCTCTGGTTAAGGGAAGGAAAAACCAAAATCTGGGTCTAGTGGCCAGTGACCCCACCTGCATGAACTGGAATGTAGGCACGGAGGCTGGGTCTTGCTCAGGTTCAGAGGGTAGCTGGGGATGGGCATTTCAGTAGCACTATGTGGGTCAGATCATCATCTTCTTCTCCATTATTTCAAAGCACTGCTTATGTTCCCGGAAGTGCTGTTGCTGATTGTTTTAAATCTGTCCCTCTAGTCAGGATTTCCTTTGGCAATGGACATCCCGCCCTAGCCCAGCCTCCCTTCTTTGCAGCTAGCTGCCTGGCTACAGGAAACCTTAGAATGTGTGCTCAGGGAATGGTCTGGGGGCACACGCTGACCTTTGGTGCAGAGGACATGCTCTTGTCCAATGCTTAGGAAAGGTGACAGGAAGTCCAGGTCCATGCGGTTCACTCCCAGTGTTCTCTCCCAAGTTTTAAACACTGGACCTTTTGATGCACAGACTCCTGTTTAGGGTGTTTGGTCAGTGCTTACCAGAGCTCCAGTCACCTTGTTCAGTGTTTGGTGGACCATGTTGGCCTGCATGTTGTCTCTGGGTGCTGTTGTATAGGAAATAGCCAAATGTTTCTATGTGAGTTGTATTGCATGACCTGTGGAAGTCTGAAGCTTATATGGTTCTCTGCATCATCCCAGAGAACAGGAAGTTGCAGTCTCAGAAATGGTTCTACAACAGCATGACTCTTCCGTTAGGCTGGCTTCTTTTGAAGGCTGTCTCTGAAATGGAGATTTGCATGCAGTAGGTTTACTGTGTGTGTGTTGGGGAGGGGTAAAGCCATCAAAGACTCCTTTGAAAGAATGAGCATGGAGCATGGTAGGGGGAGTTGAGCTGTATGCAGATGCCTCCATTAGTGCTGTGGGAGTGTGGGGCTGGGTGGGCCTTTGGAAAGGGCTGGTACAGAAGCCAGGAGCTACAGGCCACCCTGGGTACAGCAGCTCCCCTTTGAGGAGGGGCCCATCTGTGAGCTATGAGTGAGCATTGTTCCCTGTAGCTGGAGAAGTAAGGACCTCAGTCCTGAAGGCAGAAAGGCCCTTGGACCATCTGAGTTAGAATCACCTGGGATTAAGATCCATATTTCTGGGCCCAAAGATTCTAAATTAATCTCTAGGAGCAAGGCCTGGGCATTTGCAATTTCTGTAAGTTCTGTAGGTGATTTTGATGGTTGCTAGTGTTTGAGAGTCATTCAGGTTTAGGCCTCTAAGACCAAAGTGTACTTGTTTGAAGTGAATATTGGCCCAATTCTTAGAAGGTTGAATGTTCCTGATCCACTTTTAGATCTAAGAATTTTATTAGATTTTATTAGATCTTCTGAATTGTTAAACAGAGATTCCGATTCTTTGAGTAAAACTCCTTTCATTCTAGACAAGAAACCGGTTTGAAGGCACCAGGTCAGAAGTGGAATCCCTGATGAAGAAGATGAAGGAGAACCCTCTGGAGCACAAGACCATCAGCCCGTACACCATGGAGGGGTACCTCTACGTTCAGGAGAAACGTAAGTGCTTTGCCCAGCAGCAGCCAGGACATGCTCAGACCCTCGGAGCCTCTGTCTGGAAGGTGAAGCATGTCCTTGGTAGTGCTTGGCTACTGTGCATCCATGCTTGGGTGAGTGAGTCATTTATTGTATAATTCTGAATGAGAAAGATGGTGTCCACAGAGTCTTGCTGCCTCCAAGTAACATATTCTGTTTTCTTTTTATATTCTTGTGGCTGGGAATGCCCCGGGGACCTGGGATTTCCTGAGGCTCTGTGGTTGCTCTTCACTCTTGAGCACTCTGTACTCTCAGTGTAGTAGCTACCCCGATCATAGCAGCATTGGATAGTCGTACATGCTGAATCTTCTTCTCTATCAGCAGTCATGTTCTTTGGCAGATTTAATATTTGGTGATGCTGTTTTGAGCTGAGAGTGGTCATGACTTGGGCCCTTTTCCTTTTCTGCTTAACTCATTTCACCCCAGTATTTAAATTTATGAAAAGTAGAAACCAAAGGTTGCCTGAGCACCCACAAAAAGACCCGTAGCCCTGGTGATAATGATGTCTAAGAAAGAAATGCCATGTGCTGCTAAGGTGGTTTTTAATGGTGACTCACACATTTGTGGCTTAAAGCTAGCTACACAAAAGGTTTGTGATGGGGCTGTGCTCTGGAGGGCCAGCACTTCCAGGTGTAATTCATGATTGGCAATGCCAGAAATCGAATGTTTTTTTCCTGTCCTGCTTCCTTAGTGGGAAACACACTCCTCCTCCAGGTTTGTGCTAGTTTTGCATTCTTTTTGGGGGGCGGGTCCTCTTTTTAAGCAACTATTTTTGCTTCTTCATTTCTAGAATCACTCATAAAGTTGGTCCCTGGTGAAAGTGGGGCACTAGTGGGTTTGGGGAATTGGCTATAATTTTTGTTCTTTATTCTTATAGGGACAAGCTTGCAGAGGTTTGTAAGAAGCAGAAACCACTTTAGCTGTGTGCTTCATTCTCTGAATATAAAGTGATCCCCTTTTTGCCCCATGAGAACCTCCCACCAAAAGGTTTGAGGTCAACTTGAAAGTACAAATTTTCAGGACTGAAAAATGTAGAATGATGTTCATTGTAATCCTCAATTTATTAATATTATTCACTTACATGTGTTAGTTTTTTGAACTGTCATACACATTATTAGTCAGTTTTGTTCAAGCATGCTCTTTTGACATCGTGTAGATTATCATTGGAACCACTTTTTGGTTCTCTAACACAGTAGTCCAGAACATTTCACAGGGATACAGCTTTTTTTTTTTGTCTTAACATTTTTTTCTAACTTATTATTTTGAATAATAATGTGTCAAACTTATAGAAAAGTTGAGAAGTTCATGTTTCTTCCATTGGAAGTATGGAATAAGGAGCAACTGTATGACTTTACCCAAATTCACCAATTTTTAGCATTTAGTCACAATTACATCAGTTTTTCTTTCTCTGTGTAGGTGTGTATATGCATACCACCTTCTCACACATACTTTTTTTTCCTGAATGTTCAAGAACAGGTTGCATATACTATTCTCTTTTACTTCAGTGAGTATTTTTTACGAATAAGGATATTCTTTTCAGTAATTACAGCCAGGACATTTGATATTGTTGTAATATTTAAACTATAGTTTATATTTCAGTTTTGCCAGTTTTCTCAAGAATGCTTCTATATAGCATCTTGTTTTCCTCTAGTAGAGACGCACTCCGCATTTAGTTGTCATCACTTTCATCCTGAGAACAGTTTCTCAGCCTTTATCTTTCTTGACAATGACATTTTGAAGAACATGGTCCAATTCCCTTATAGAAGTTGCCTTAGCATGGGTTTGTCTGGTATTTTCTCATGATTAGATTTGGGTTATGTACCTCTTGTTCAATTCTACATAAGTAGCTCTGTGTTCTTTTTGGGCCACATCCTGAGGCATATGGTGCCCATCTGTTCCTTGATGGTGATGTTCATTTTGATCGCCCAGCCAAGGTATTTTTCTTGTTTTTCCACTGTACAATCACTGGTTTCCCTTTGTAACTAACTAGGAATCCGTGGGAAGAACTTTAAGATCATATAAATATTCTTCTCTTTATCATTCTCTACCCTCCACAGCTTTAGTGTTCTTTGGTGATCCTGACCTAACTTGATTTTTACTATGATGGTTGCAAACTGGTTTTCTGGTCCCACCACTCCCAGCACATCCATAGTTGCCTTTCATTGTACTGTAAAGAAGTGTCCTCCTTCCTCTTACTCCTGTCTGTCTATCTGTCTATACTTCTATCTTTCCTATCTTTATTTTATCTTGCTGCTTGATCTTATTTTATCTTGATTATCTTATTTTAGCTTGTCCAAGATAAAGCACTTCTAGAATCTTTGTGAACTTTCCTCCTAAGCTACAAGAATACACTTTGATGGTTTGTATTTTCCGTTGTTCTTGATGTCCCAATGTAAACACTTATGTATTGGTTTTTAAGCTTGTTAAATACTTGCAATTGGCAATCATGCCATACCATTAATAATTAATAAATGTCTGTTGATTATGTTTTTAAACATTATAACCATTTCTGTTGTGTGGTGTCTATTTTTTTTTAATTTTTATTTTATTGGTACATTTTAGGTATACAATATAATTACATTCATCATTGGAAATTTGCACCTTTACATAATCTCTCTTGGTTCTTATTTTTTCCCTCTTTCCCTGCCTCCCATGAACCCCTCCATCCCTCACTATTTATAAAGACTTTGTTTACTTTTTTTCATTTTCTCATATTAATTCCATTCCCTTCTTTCTTTTCCCCTACCCCTCCCACTTCCCCTTCCCCTTTGCCCCTTTTCTTCCTATTTCACA